>BQNB010118716.1:9029-20940 GCA_026074375.1 Tanacetum coccineum
ACTACTAAATGATGTACAAGATACAACAAAGTGATCTTGATGGAATGATGGAGATGTGAAAAAAGATTGCTTGAACTTGATCGTCTCGTATGCTATTTTGAAAATTTCTTCTATTAAGAGAATTACCTACAAATAAAGTATGAAAGCTATCTAAATCTAAAAGCAAGAGAGAAATAAGATTATAAGAGAGATTAGAATGAGAATGAGTGAGTAATACATGAGAAATGGCTTGGTATTTATAGGCAAGAACTAGCACTGTAGCATGGTTCTGCCAAAGCCTATGGAATCGGCATCCCTTGTAGCCCGGTTCTAGGCGGTTCCTTTTACAAAATGGAACCGGCCAGTGTAAAATGATGGAACCGGCAACCTAACACACAATCCGAATTTTAGATTGCCAAATCTTGAAATATCAAGTGTAATCTTGGTAGATTTTCCTAAGATATGGTAAGATGATTATGTCATCAATGATGTAAAGAATTAAAAATTTAAAAAGTATAAGATATGAAATATATATGTGTTCTAGATTTTTACTTGTAACGATTTTATGAATTGTTATCGAGAAAACACGAGAAGATCATAAGATAGAAATAAAAAATTTTATCGGTTTATTTGAATTAACAATCTGGTCTATCTTTTTTTCTGGCTTAGCTTCTCTAAGACGTTATCCAGTGTCGAACTAAAATCTTCAAGAGCTTCTTCTTCACTATCTTCAACTTGGCTAAGCTTCTCTCTCAGTTTGTTAGTGCCAGACTCTAACTCCACGTTAATTTCTCCTAGTACCTTGATTTCATCAGCACGTTCAACCATTTTAAAAACTTATAGATGATAGTGAATTGTACATTTTGATATCTAAATGAAATGTATGGGGTGATTTGTTTTGGTGATACTTGCAAGGTTTACTTATAGAGGCGGAAAAATTACCCGGCAAACTAAAAGGAAACTTTAGGGTTCAGGGACGAAACTTGTAGTTAAGATTATCAAATTTGTTGAAATCTTGAATAAATGCGAAACTTTCTACTTGTTGAGGTACCAACCGTGGAATTGATTGTTGAATATATGTGAGGGATCAAGCGTGTTATATTATCATAAACCAAACACCCCCATTTAAGGGTGTTTATAAGGGACCAACAGTGTAAATTACCATATGAAAAAAAGGCGTGATTTTTACATGGGTGAACTAGCAGTTCAGGGACCAATGATGAAAATAAACCTATAAGTTCAGGGATTACATATGCAATAAGTAAAACAAACATATTGAAGGGTGTAAGTTTCAATTAGGCGCGATTGCATGATACAATTGTTTGACATAAACACTGACACACAAAAATTAAACAAAAACCATCGCATGTTCGTGTAACACACACAAACATAAACCTTAATTCTAAACAGAATACTAAAATCTAATTACTTGATTATACCAAATAACTGTAATTCTTTGCAAATGGATGCAACTGGTGGTAGTGGAAGCAACTCTCCTGTTTGGCGATTCTTGGTATACCCAGTAACCAATCCATGTTTAATTATTTATTTTATGCATTGTTCTTTTGAGAGGGTCTATTATTGATTTTAGTTTTTTAATCTTTATAGATAACAACGGTGTCGTGGATATGAACGGCACGATGGATAACCTAGAAGACAGGTTATCGAATCTAAAAAGGGTCTTTGCCTATCTAAAAAAAGAAGATGCTTGAAAGAAAGGAAACCAAACCAAACAAAGGTAGCAGTTAATCTGATGTATCTTGTGGGATGAATTGCTTGATTTATTGATGAAGTAGTAGTAATTGTTCCTTTATCGCCCCCAAAAGTAGACCTTTAGTTACCATATTACCAGTAACTCTAGTTACAAATAGTTTGTTAACCAAACATTTTTGTTTACAAAAACTCCTTCTTCTGATGATACAGCCGATGAGAACATTGAAAAATTTGAAGTTGCATCTAAATCAAAAAGTTTCACCTCCAAGCCACAAAAGGTTACAGCTCATAAAGTTGTAACCCAAAAGGTTCAAACAAAACCATTTCTTGCTAAAAGCCCTATTCCAATAAGAAATTGCATAATAGGCCTTGCAGCAGGTCATACATGGGCTTGTATTGGTAACATAACCTTTGGAACAAGAAAACCAAAAGATGCAATAGTTGCAGATCAAGACAGAAAGGGAAAAAAGAAGGTTTGAACAAGAGAAATTGTTGTTGTTCAAGTTAATCAATATGACATGTTTAAGCAGTGACCATGTTTGTTTTGTCTTTAAAAACAAGTAAATTTAACACCAGCAATGAATTTGTTACCTTTAATGGTTTGTATTATCATAACATTATATGGTTGTATGATCAAAAAAAAACTTTTATGTTCAATCTCTACATATTTGGTTTATGCATCTTATCTCCCGATTTAAATAATGTTGCTTGTAAGTGAAATAACTAACTTATGCAGCTACTATGGTGAAAACTTTAATTATTCAATTCAACAGCATTGGTTACTTTTAAAAAATGTTGAAATAATAATATTTTTGATAAAGTTTGATTTGAGTGAAAACTTTTCTTTTTTACAAGTCAATTAGGGTTGATGTCTAAAATAATACCAATTCAATGTTTTTAAGGATCGGGACCAACAGTGATACTTTATTGTGGGTAAGAGAGACATTTGACTTACTATCTTTTAGGTTAACACTGCATTTTAGACCCCTATGACCCCAATATATACATGACCCCAATCCACTCCACCATACTCGGCGTGACCAGAGGTGCCCCCTAACACACATCCACCAATCCAAACCACAACCCACACCTTAATAACCTCACACACAACAATACCCGTTCCCCATACCTGCTATAATTGTGTTGATAATGTATCCTCCATGTATTCCTTAGTTATTGATGTGTCAGATTTTCGTGTTCCCAAAGTGCTTTTGCCACCCGATTTTATGTCTTCCCAAAGTGATTTAAAATCATTCCAGCAACAACTTCAAAAATTACAACATATCAGAGATGATGTCGCAAACTCGCAACACACGTGGTCGAGAAAACTCTGCACAACCACATCTAGTCTTTACCAACGACGACCTTTTGACTGAAATATTAATCCGATTACCTATTCTCTGTATTCATCTCTTTACAACCGCATCACCGTAGAAGGTTATTTAAATGTGATTTTGTGTCGTTAGATCCCAGTCTTGAGTCAAGAAAATCCGCTATGAATAACTCATTCACTCTTAGCTCCAATGAGGAAGCTGATAATGTTAAGATCTTGTAATCTTGCAATGGTTTGCTTCTGTGTAGTGGTTCGGGGTCGCATGCTTTTGATTATGTATATAATCCATGCACTAGTCTGTTTAAAAGGCTTCCGCAACCAGAAAACTCGCATGATGATTCACAGTTTCTCGTATTTGTTATATTGAGAATGACCTTTGATCATAGAAAATCATCATTCTACAAAGTGGTGCAATTTATGAAAAGCCCAACTACTGACCTTGAAATTCAAGTTTACTCTTCAGAGATAAGAAATTGGAGCCTGTGCAGGGACCAGTTAATCTACTATAATTTTGCTCATTTTAGCAGTTCAATATATTGGAATGATGCCTTCCATTGGCTAGAAAGTGAAGATATGCAGCTTACCTTTACAAGTTAAACATTGATGACCATGACCATACAATTATAACAATTATAGAAATCCCTAATGGGTTGCATCAGGGAAGGAACTTCTTACAGTCTTGTGGTGGTAGTATTGGTAGTTATGATCCAATGTTAGAACAAATAGATATACCTGGCATTTTGCATCTGCAAGGGAGATTGTTCGAGTCGCGTGGGTGTCTGCTTCTTGTATGTAGAGATGATATTGGCTCTAGAGAGTTTACTATATACGAGATGATGAAAGGGTGTTCTGTGTGGACGGTTAGGTACCTTGTTAATACAGATAAATTTATGACTCCATTTCCTGAATGATGGTCGATTTGGTCAGCTGTTTGGAGTATTGGTTTGGGAGAAAGGGAAGAGGATTCTTTTTTGGTGATAAACTTATCTGGAAAGGTTGTAAAATACAACCTCATATCAAAGACTATCAGTCAGATCTTTGATATTAGATCAAATCAAATAGATGATGATGCTGATGATTATGAGTTATTTCCACCTTATACAGTTGCTCATAACCCTTATAAGTTTATTCCATCTTTTGCAAGTGTTTGAGGGATATAGCTTTATCAAACGTTTGTTAGAATTTGTTGTTAGAATTACTCTATTAGCTATTGACGGGTTTGTCTAATGCATGATTCATTTTGTTACCAATGTATGAATTTGTTACCTTTTATGTTGTTTGATCATACATTCAATGGTAGTCGATGAAACAGTTTATGTTCAAAAATCTAAGATTTTGCTAATACATCTTATGTCCACTTTAATAATGTTGTTTGAAGTCTTGTACTACTATGTTTTGATAAGTTTGACTTTTACAAGTCCAATTTGAGTGGTGTCCAAGATAATACCAGTTTGAATACTACAATTCAAACTATCCAAAGCTAGTTAATAGTGTGTTTGGTAATGGCTTAATGATGTGTCAAACTCACATACTCCACCAACAATAACTGGTGTGTTTCCAAAGTGATTTAACACACTATATCTAGTCCATTTTAATAATTTCGGCAACACCTTCTAAAATCATAACATATCAGAGATGATGTCATAAACTCGCAGCATACGTGGTCGAGAAAACTCTGCACAACCACATCTAGTCTTTACAAACGATGACCTTTTGACTAAAATATTAATCCGATTACCTATTCTCTGTATTCATCTCTTTACAACCGCATCAAAACAATGGCTACGAATTCTCACTTCCCCTGATTCCACCTATAACCGCAGCAAAATCCCTAACCTTGATCATCCTGTTGGTATTTTTTTAATCACCTTAGATCTTTATTTGAATGTGATTTTGCGTCGTTAGATTCCAGACTTAACTAAAAAAACCATTATGGATAACTCCTTTGGTTCTACTGAGGAAGTTGATCATGTTAGGATATTATAGTCTTGCAATGGTTTGCTTCTGTGTATTGGTTCGGCGTGGCCTTTTTCTCATTACGTATATAATCCATCCACTAATTTGTTTAAAAGGCGTCCGCAACCAAATCACTCGCATGATGATTCACGTTTTTACAGTAATGTTGAATTGAGAATGGCCTTTGATCCTAGAAAATCACTTTACTACAAAGTGGTGCAAGAAGGACGCACATCTGGTGAGATTGAGATTCAAATTTACTCTTTAGAGACAGGGAATTGGATCCTGTGCAGAGACTGGTTTAACTACTTCAGTTTTGATCATTTTGACAGTGCAGTCTATTAGAATGATGCCTTCCATTGGCTAGAGGGGTTGAATATGCAGCTTAAGCATTACAAATTTAATTTTGAAGACCATGACCATCCAATTTTAACAACCATAGAAATCCCTCATGGACTGCATCGGGGAAGGAACTTCTTAGAGTCTTTTGGTGGCTATAGTGATGATCCAATTTTAATGCTTATGGAAATACCACAAATGTTGCATCTGGAAGGGACATTTTTTGAGTCACGTGGGTGTCTGCTTCTTGTATGTAGAGATAATATTGGCTCTAGAGAGTTTACTATCTACGAGATGATGCAAGGGTGTTCGGTGTGGTCGGTTAGATACCTTGTTAATATTGAGGATTTTATGAATCCACTTCCAGAAGGATGGTCAATTCGGTCAACTGTTTGGAGTATTGGTTTGGGAGAAAAGGAAGAGGATTCCTTTTTGGTGATCAACTTATCTGAAAAGGTTGTAAAATGCAACCTAATATCAAAGACTATCAATGAGATCTTTGATATTGGATCTAATCAAATGGATGACGATGATGATGTTGAGTTTATTCCACCTTTTTCAGTTGATCCTAACCTTTATGAGTTCATTTCGTCTCTTCCAAGTGTGTGATTATGAGTCTTTGTCAAATGTTTGTTAGAATTTGCTGTTAAAATTAGGACATTAGGTATTTCGGGTCTGTTCAATGCATAGTTACAATTGTAATTTTGATTTTTTCAGTAATATGTATTTTTAAGTTTTACTTTTACATGTGAATCACTTGTTTGGTATTGTATATGACTTTGGTATGTAAACTACGTGCAACATTATTTTAGAATCGGTTTTATGACAAGTTGGGTGTTGGGTGGTAAAGAAAAAAGGCGGGAAAAAAAGAGACCTGAGGGACCAAACGTGCGAACTCTAAACGACAAATAATAAGAACAGTAAATGTCACTTTAATGGACAGGGACCAACGGTGCAACCAAAAATAAAAGTAAAAAGACGATTGTGCCCTTCAATGGAATGGCGACGTGGCCTGGATAACGACTGAGATAACCATCGTTAGGTATAACGGGGCGTCAGGGACCAAACGGGTAACAACAATGTCCAAAAAGGACCCCGTATAAGAGTCCCCGTTATCTAGGGACCAAACGGGCAAACGGGGTGGAGTACAGGGACGAGCTGTGTAATTTAACCTTTAATATATTTGTAGTTAATGTAAAATTTAATTAACAAAACGTCACTTCTACATCCATATTTAAGAGCAATGGTACGCTCATACAAATTTCACAAAAAAATGTACACACAAATGTGGCAAATAACTTGTTCCAATAGAATTGTATTATATTTTCTCTTTCTTGTTTTCACTCCTTAGAGTGCTCGGTACCATGGCTGTTAAACTTGGCGCCATGGTACCAGCCCATGGCTGAGAACGGCGCACCACACTAGCACTCGCGCTATAGCTGCTCGGCTGGTAAATACCAGCCCACGCGGTAAGTAGTTTACTTTTAAAAAATCGACCGTTTATATAACGGTAGGGGAGCGTGTTTTTGAATAAAATACCAAAAAAATTCCATTTTTACCCCTTAAAAATCCTATTAATACCTCCTTATTATTTCATACTTCACACACACTTCCAATATAGTTTATAACATACTATTTTCTATATATCTCATATTCCTCTCCAACAAAATGAATCCAAACCAAAATTGGATTTCTGGTATGCTAAATGACCCAAACAACTAAATTCCAGGCTCGTCTTTGAATCCGACCAACAATCCGGGCTCCTCCACTCAACTTCCATACAATCAAATGCCTTACTATCTCAACTTCCAAAACACATTTGCTAATCCCAACGAACAAATTCTATTTAACCAATGGAAAATGCAAATGCAATATAACTAATTTTCTCAACAACAACAACAACCAAACCAAGCCACTGCTTCCCAAACACAATCCGACCAACAATCCTTCCACCTACACGACGAAGAAAAAGAAGACGAGGCGGTTCCAACCCCGACGTCGAAAAAAACAAAAGGAGGGCGTCTCAAGCAAATGGCGAAGAAAATCAAAGAACCGCAAGCCAAACGGACCCGAGCTCGAAATTTGTGGACCCAAGGCGAGGAGTTGCTTTTGGCAGAAAGTTTCATTCAAATATCCGAGGATCCAAAAACGAGTTCAGATCAAAAAAATGATACGTTTTGGTATAAAATTCTTGAGGTATACTGTAACCCTCGCCCGTTCTGTGTTTTGAATATTCTAATATTAGTCCTTCGACTATTTGACGTTTGTCAGTTATTTAGAATATTGTACCGTGTAGACGGTGATGATTTTATGATAATTGAGTTATTTGATTGTTTATTGTGTATAATAATCCTTTTTAGAGGTTATTATTGTGTTATTTATATTCCGGGTGGTTGACTCGTGAAATTTGCGAAATGCCGAAAACGAGTCCCGACACGTCCGTTGATGTCCAAAATGAGTTTTTGGGAGACCTATTATGGAAATATGTCAAGTAAATACTCTAAGTTATTGGAAAAGTATTTTTAAGATGAATAAAAATGCTAAGTAACTTCAGGGAATATTTTACGAGCACGTTTTATGAGTTTTTAAGTGATCCCGACACAAAACGAGGACACCCGAGCTCCTAGGATACCCTAGCCGGCTATAGACAAAGATAGGAGACAACATGGCTTAATTTTAGCTCTTTGGTCCCAACATGAGTACATAGGTCTTTTGTAAGCTTCCTAAACACACACAACACATGTTTTGAAAATCAAAAACTCCTCTCTTTCTCTCCCTTACGCGTCCGAATAAACGCACACACACTTATAATTTTTGAAATTTTAATCAAAAACATGAAGATTGGTGATATTTTAGTGTTCGGGTATTCATTAAAACAATGTTTGGGTTGTCCGGTTCGCGTCGAAATTTATTTTGAAGACCATTTTTGTAAGTCTTTGAAATTTAATTTTTACTTGTCCTTATGGGTTGCTAGTGATGCATAGATGTTAGTTGTACGACCCGATCGATTAAAATCGAAAACGAAAAGTTTATAAATGGTTGTTTATGGTTCGGTATGAGGTTCGGAAAAAAATGAGACAAGGATAAGGTTTTGTTAGTTTTAATATTTTGGTTGTGATGGTTGATACATATATTTGTTATATAGTTTATTTTGTATATAGCTTATATTGGCTTATTTTTAAGCTCGAATGAGCTTATTTTTGGCTTATGAGCCCTCGACAACATGTGGAAACACAAAGGAGATGTTTTTGGTTATTATCCTAGTATGTCATATTTTTGTGGACTAATATTATAGCTTATGGTGATAACCAAATGCGATACGTAGCTTATTAGCTTATTTTCAAGCTTAATATGTATATTTTGGAGCTTATGGGCTCACGGACCAATAAGCCCATTTAAGCCGTGGCTTATGGGGGGCTTATTGTGGTCCGGATTACTTTATTACTTATTGATTTGAGCTTATATATGCTATTGGGCCTTAGTTTTGGGCTTAGAAGGTATTTTGGATATGTCAAATCCTTAATGGGTCCTTATTGGGCCCTAAAGCCCAGTAAGCCTTAACTAGTCATTTTGGGAGTTTTAACAAATTTTTGAGAAGTGAAAAATACTTGTGAAGTTATATTGAGGTCGTTTTGAGAAAGTATCTTGGTAAACGTCGTGAAAAGGTGATTTTTTGGAATTGGTTCGGAAAGTGTCGGAATGTTAGAATTTGTTTGAAAATAAGGTTTAATAACCTTGAAAAATGTCATTTAAACGTGCGGGTCATGCCGAAATTTTGTAAAAAGTCTATACTTAAATTTTTTACTTAAAACGTGATTTTTATTTTTAATAAAAAAATATTATTATTTTATTATTTTAATAAGTTGACTAAAAGACAAAAAATATTATTTTTCACGAAACCTTTTTAAAAAGTTTAGCAAACATAAACGTTTCATTTCGTGAAGTATAAGATGATATTTATGGTAACTAAGTGTACCGAATAGAATTATCGAGATATATTTATAAGTATTTATTATAAATATTTACTTATCTTACTTATCTATTTTGCTAAATAGTATAAGTATAAATATATTGTACTAAGATATGCATTTTGATGTGGTATTTTTGGAGTTAAGTAGTCAACCATCACACCACTAAAACGTTTAAGATAACCGTACAACGCATCTAACCTCTATGCATCGAAACCGAGAAAACTGTTTGGAAGTGAATGATTAAAATGGGACATTAACTGGACTAGGTCGTGTGCGGACGTCGTTGCATTTGATTTTGTGATTGAGATTTGGTTGCTAAAGGCTTGCTTGAGGTGAGTTCTCGTAGCCCCTTTCTCTACTGTTTTTCCGTTGGGGGAAAATGATACTCAAATGTGTTTTGAACTGTTTTTTTACTGTGCGAAACGTGGTTTTGTTTTTGGGACAATTATGTGCTTATGATTGCTATGTGAATATATGTGATGTGATTTTACTTGCATGTACTGTGTTTGGCATGTCAAGTGTCACACCCCGCCAAGGCGGAAACACGAGGCGTAACATCATGGATATCATCACAACACAATGGTGTCAACAATAGAGAAACACTAAATGCATAACTAAGTCATAATGACACACCCAATTAAGGTGCGTAAGTGACATACAGAATAGCGACTCCAAGAGCATTGAATAATGTTGTTTTCATGCCTAGCGGGGATGCTAGGGCATGTTAATCGACAAGCGGGAATGCCTAAGGTCTGTTTACATGATTTTTTATAGGCCCGGGGATGCTAAGTATGGTTTATGTATTGCATATATTCACTAGTCATATTGCACTATTTGTCACATATTTCAAAAATAATTGGCAACACTTTTGGTTTGTAGTCAAACCAACGAGCTCACCGACATTATTTTGACATTTACGAATATAATTTATCTCAGTGAAGTAAAGAATGAAATATATTGGTATGATATGTGAATAGCAGGCTTAGAATATCCCGTGTGGATTTTTCATTGTGAAGCCCTTGTTGTTTTAATATTAGTTGGTTTCTTAGTATTTGGGAGAAGTTTGGTAATACCATTCTGGATTGACCCTATGCATGCAATAGAAATTTGTAAGAGATTATGGATTTGGTTATGATTTGGAGCGTCACTCGGTTTGTCGAGGTTGATGTCCACCCTTCGAAACACTTGAGTTTATGCATTGTAGTTTTCTCTATATTGTATCTTGTGTTATGATTGATCATTATGTTGCATTCCCGAGTTTCCGCCATTTGTCGGGGTGTGACATATACAATGAGCAAGCCAAGAAACACAACTACACGCCTCGTACCAAGAACATGTTGATGAAAAAGTGGACTCCAATGAATCGAGATGTTCAAAAGCTTAATTCGTTAGTGCAAGAAACGCTTGTTATGAGTGGGGAGAACGATGAAGATTGGTTGACGAGTGTACAAATATTGTTTAAAACTCACACTGGTTCGGAATTTAAGCGCAAGAGTGCTTGGCTATTTTTAAAAGATAAGCACAAGTGGAAAAATCCCGAATTGACATTGGCAAGAAGAAATCGTCTTCGGGTTACCGACGAGGAACCCGAGCATTTTGGAGAAGGCGCGTTGCCTCGGCCACCCGGGGCACAACGAATTGCTAAGAGTCAACGTTCGTCAAACTCGGCCGCTAGTTCTGGTTCATACCCGACAATGTTTCAAGAAATGATGCAACAACAATACGAGTTAGACCGCAAGGCAAAAATAGAGGTTATCGAGCGATAGGCAAACTCGAGAATCAATTTATACAATTCTCAAAAGATTGCTGAGGACATGCGAGTGCTACAAATCGACACACGCGGGATGGATCCGGTCGACGCGACTATCATCAACGCCTAAAAAGCATGACTCCGGGCGTTATATCCACCACAAAGGGCTTATCGTAAACATTATGTTTTTTAAATTTTATGTCTTTTTTTATTTCTATGTAATGTTTTTATTTTATATAATGTAATGTGTTTTTATTTTAATGAAGTTTATTTTAGTTTTATTGTGTATGTTTTATTTTATGTAATTGAAAAAAAATTAGACCAACGGATACGGCACCACATTTTCTGGTGCCAAGGCATACGGCACAAAATGTGGTGCCAAAGGAATTCTAGTGCCATAGGGGTTTTTGCTGACGTGTCAGTACTTTTTCCTAACGACGCCTAAAGTATGGCACCACGGTACCTAGCTCTCTTAGAGCAATAGGTATTGTGAGGATGTTTTCCTCCTCATTTGGGTCCCACCGAGTGCCACCTCATCTTAACACTTCCACTTTAAAATACCTCTTCTTCACTCATTTGGAACAAAATTAAGTAAGTTAGACCTCTTTCTCATCTCTGAAGAAATTTTATCTTTGTTTCTAGACATTAAAATCACTTCGTTAGATCGTATGTGGTCGGACCACACCCTTATCCTCCTTTATTGCAATAAAAGTGATTATGGCCCGCGCCCGTTTAAATTTTACTATTCGTGGTTTAGTAGACAAGGCTTCGATGATTTCATTACCACTGAAGTGAACAATTATGTGGAGCCTATTGTTGGTAGAAAGTATATGTCACATGATATATTGAAAGCCTTGAAACCCAAGATTA
>BQNB010118717.1:0-18573 GCA_026074375.1 Tanacetum coccineum
TGATTTTCATCAAGTTTTTCATATGGTGTAACAACATCCTTGTCTTTGATGGTAGGTTTGTTGTTACCATGAGCTATGATATACCAAAGATCAATATCCTTAGACTTCACGTAAGTTTCAAAACGATTTTTCCAATATATAAAACAATTTGCCTCGAAGAGAGGTGGTCGTTACATAGATTGACCTTCTTTGTAGTTTTCCGAATCCATAATCGTTTAAAGATTTAAAATACAATTTATTTTAAAACTTTAATAACCTATCTTTGATACCAATTGTGGAAAACTAGAAGGGGGAGAGGGGTTGAACAGTTTTCTAAAATATTTGGCCTTTTTAAACTTGTTTAACGCTTTGTTTGAAACTTTAAGTGAAGTGATCTAGATATTGATGTTTAATAATTAAGAAGTAAGAAATGTAAGAGTAAAGAGAAGATATAGTGTAGAATGAGTTCACCGGGACACAAGTATTTATAGTGGTTCGGTTACAAGGACACCTTCCTTGCCCTACTCCACTCTCTGAGTCACCTACTCGAGAGTTTGTTAAATACTAGTCACCGAGCTCCTTTCACTTGGTGGAGAAGCCTCACAACGATAGTACACTTCTATAGGTTACAAAGATGATCACCGAATTTCTCACATGTGAGAATCGATAATAACACAACTACACTTGATGTACAACTAATAATATAATAATAAATCACATCAAGATGATCTCTTGAATAAAGTAAGATGAATCAAGATCAAGACACTTTTGAGGCATGCTTGAAACTTTCGCGTATTTGGCAATTCCTTTCTTGAAGTAAATTACCTACACAAGATTTAGAAAGAGATGCTAGAGAGAGAGAGAGAGAGATCAGTTGGTTAGAGAGAAGATTAGATGAGAAAGGTGAGTGAAAACATGAGAAATAGCTTGGTATTTATAGCCAAAAGTTTTACTGTAGGCCGGTTCTTCCGGTGCTGTTGACAGAGGGCATCGGCTTGCAAAACTAAGGGCACCGGCATACAATAACTAAATTCGGATTTTGATTTGCAAAATCTTGAGATATCTTGTGTAATATTATGAGATTTTCTTTGGATTTGCTGCATTTGATTATATACGAAATGAAGTAATTAAACTATTAAGTGTAAGATGATTTTGTGTAAAGTTAGGGTTTAAAAAGATTTGTACACTTTTTCAAGTTGCATGTGCTTTTCTACAAAGTTGGGAGATAGTAAAGAAATCATGTTTTGAGATAATAAGAGGTTTAAGAAAAATGGTTTGTTATGTTTTGTCATTAATAAAACCTTAGCCTAAGTTGATTGTAAAACGTTTTGTTTAAAATCGGTTTATTTGTATTAACAATCAACTAAGTCCCAAACTTCGTTGTCTTTCATGGATTGCATTTTCACATTCATAGCATTCAGCCATTTATCATAATCAGGGTCTAACAATGCAACTTTATAGTTAGCGGGTTCGCCAAGATCCCCTAACTCATGTTCCTCAGCATCGATGTATAAACACAATCGATCTGTGGGACGGCGTGTCCTTGTGGACCTACGAATGAGATTGATATCACTTTGAGGTTCAACTATTTCTAGATTATCCTCTTCATGATGTAAGTTAGTGTCTATAGAAGGATGCGTATCTTCTTCTTGAATAATTTCAAGATCTTCTAGACTCCACTTGCTTCTTGAGTTATAAGACTATTCTCTAGGAATTTAGCATTCCGAGCAACAAGGACTTTGTTCTCGGGTGGGTAGTAGAAAGAATAACCTACTATTTCCTTTATGTATCCTATAAAGATACACTTAATAGACCTGGGTTCTAACTTGTTAGGCTTGGTAAGAGTATCTCGCTTAACATGTGCCTCACAACCCCAGACTTTTAAGTAAGACAACTTAGGGGCTTGCCCATGCCATACTTCCTATGGTGTCTTTTCAACCTTCTTAGTTGGAACCATATTAAGAATGCGTGCAGCAGTCTCAAGAGCATAATCCCAAAAGGACTTTGGAAGAGTTGTTTGACTCGTCATAGATCGAACCATATCAAGTAGGGTTCTATTTCTCCTCTCCGACACTCCATTGTGTTATGGTGTGTAAGAAGGAGTACGATGGGCGATAATCCCATGATCCTTAAGATGATCCAAAAACTCTTGACTCATATATTCGCCCCCACGATCAGAACGTAGCGATTTTATGGTCTTACCGAGTTGATTTTCTACTTCCTTTTGAAATACTTTGAAAGTTTCAAACACTTCATGTTTATGCTTTAACAAGTAAACATAACCATAACGACTAAAGTCGTTAGTGAAAGTGACGAAGTAGCTTGCTCCTTGTCTTGACATGATTTTAAATGGGCCACATACATCGGTGTGTATTAGTCCAAGTAAGTCTTTGGCCCTTTCCACTTGATGTGTGTTTGCCATCTTTCCAGACATACAAGGGACGCATTTTTCAAAAGCCTTTAGGTCAGTTGAATTAAGAAGTCCATCATTTTGCAACTTCTCAATGTGTTTCTTGCTAATGTGTCCAAGGCGACAATGCCACAAGAGAGCAGAGTCCAAGTCTAACTTGGCTCTTTTGTTGCTTACAGTATATATAGAACTTTCATTTGCATAAGAATTAGACAAATCAATTTCAAAAATACCATCCCTTGGGATAACACTAAAATAAACCATGTTATTCCGAGAAACTTGAATTGTATTATTCACGAAGTGGTTAATAAAACCATCTTCGTACAAACTGGAAACAAAAATTACCCCTCTAGTAATAGAGGGAGCATAATGACAATTGTTCAAAACAATCGCTAATCCACTCAGGAGACATAAATAAAAAATGCCAATTGCTGCACAGCTTCACGTTGACCATTGCCCACGTACAAGTTAAGAGCCCTCGACTTTAGTTTACTACTTGCCCTTAGACCCTGCGTTGTATTACAAATATGAGTACCACAACCAGTGTCATAGATCCATGATCTATTAAGAAAAGTATTGAGTTCTATAGTGAAGATACCTGAACCACCAGCTCCAGAGGCTGTGTTCTTTTTCTTCTTCAGCAAATCGGCTAAATACTAAGGACAATTCCTCTTCCAATGTCCTGTCTCACCACACTCATGACAAATTAAGTCCTTTGCGGGATCTTCCCTCTTGGATGGAGGGGGAATCTTGGGCTTGGGAGCATAAGCGAGCTTATTTTTTCCCTTATCTTGATTTTATCCCCTAGCAGCCATTTGGGGTTGCGGTTTTTTGTGCTTGTTACCTTTCTGGACTTTACCTGCTTGAATAGCATGAAGAGCAGGAGCGTTGTTTTTAGGCAGAGTTTGCTCATGGAGCTTTAGCATAGCATGCAACTCATTAACTGTCTTCCCTAGGCTGTGCATATTATAATTCTGCACAAAACCATCAAATTCCTTGCGTAGACCAATCAAAACCAGACTCACTGCAAGGCCAAGTGTCATGGGGTGACCTAAATGCTCTAGATTGTCTATATAGCTCTTCATTTTCAAAACGTAAGAGCTGACAGACTACCCTTCTTCCTGCTTGCAAGAATGAAAATCTCGCGTAGTCTGAAGAAGCTCCTGCTCTGCTTGTTGAGCAAACAGAGTTTTTAACTCCTTTAGTATGTCATTAGCATACAATCCTAAGTTGTCGATACCAATCAATAAAGTTGGGTCCAGTCAGTTTTTGTTTCTCGAAGAAACCCCTAAAGACCGAATTGTTAGCTGACGAGGTAGTCATCTACAATTAGAAAAAGTTTAAATATTAGTATTGTCGATAATTAAATTCTTAAAAGAATTAACTACCCAATTAATTACTAATAAGACTAAGATCCAACTTGACCTCCCACTTATTACAGAAGGTCTGACCAACGTGTAAACAAGTGGGGCAAGAGGTAAGCGACGAGCGTTAATTGCATGGAATGCAACTCTTAGATTTATGAGACTAATGACATTAGTAACTCTTATAGTAATGTCAAAAGCATATTTGGCCTCATCTTATGCCTCGGGTCCGAGGTCTGACCAGGTAACTCGATTTAAGTCCACCAAAAAAGAATGTGCGAAAATTGACAAAGGTCTGACCAATGGAAAAAATTCTCCATGGGTTGGAAATGCCCTGAGGTCGAACCAGAGAAGACAATCCAAATGCACGGGTTCTAGTTTTGGCTGGCATAAACTTAAAATTTCATATAAGGGTATACATATAAATGTGACAAAATCGTGTACAAGAAGCATGCAAAACAACTTGTAGCACAAAGTTAAGAAAACATTTTGTTAACCTTTTTGGTATAGTCATCATTTTGTCAAATGTTCTCGGTAGCTCCATTTTGGACGCACAAAGAAGCGGAGAAACAGGTCAACGCGAAGCGTATTAAAAACCTGACTTCTTTTGGGGAACCTTAGTTCCACCCGCCTTAAACTTCTCTTGTAGTTTGTCCATAATGGGTGAGCCGTACTTCCAATTGACTAATGATGCTATGGTATGTTAAGAAACCCCTTTTGTTAACATGAGTTTTATAGTTGCCAATATGGTGGGATTACAAATTGATCAAACCCTATATTGTACTCCTACATGCGTCCGAAGACACAAGTAATTCCAATAATTCCCTCATATGCCGAAGCATGTAGTGGGGCGGGATAAGATTAAAGATCAATTCAACCTTATATTGCGCACATAAAAACTAAAAGTTCACACGAAATCAATTTTCATAGTTTAATATCCGTATTAAATTTGTCCAAAAACCCCGGTTTTCCCAAATAACACATAACTGGTCACAAGGAGTATAATTACGTGTGTAATTTTAGACATGATCAATCCAAGTTTCTCTATAAGTGTAATTTCGTTTTTACGAGTTTTATAAAGTCTATTTGCAAATATTAAGCATCACATGGCATATTACATATAAGCAAATTAAAGCAGACAGAAAATTAGATTATAATTGAAGACAAACTCTTATAATGAAAGCAGTAAATCATATAATGCCTCGAGTTCTCAAAAGAGTCTTCCCCAATTGGAGAACCAAAAGACTCTCACTAGGTTTTCTGCTAAAGTACCTAGATCGCCACATCCATCATATAGCATGATTGCGTGAGTCTTAAGGCCGAGATAAAACAAAGAATAAAATAACATGGCAGCTTAATTAACATTTAATTTTAATCTATTCTTCTTTTTATCATTTTAACATTCGTGTTGATTCTAGGTGTTTATTCATAATTTATGGCAAGTATTGCATATAATTGCCATAATTTTCCAATAAAACAATAAATAAACCAATTTCATGCAGCCCTAGCGTGTTTAATTATGTGTGTAACCCATAAAACACCAAACGAGTTGACTCGTGATGCCACTGTTATGATTTTATAATCAGTTAACCATTAACACTACGAGTACGCAGCGGATATGGATCTAGTTTGGTTCATATAGTTAACACACAATTAAATAAACAAATAGGTAAATAGAAAACTAACCCTTGAAGTCAACAACAAATGAAACTTAGTGGATAAGTTTCCACCTCTACGAGAACTCACACAAACACGTCTAACAAGCACGCCCGGATGCTAGTCCTACTTCACGTGTATCCCAAACAACACTTGTATACCAAAGCAACCTGAATAAAGTCACTAATACCACTCTTGTATATAGCACCGAAAATCAGGAAGGTGTCCTAGGGTTTTCACCGATTTCGGTTGAACCGAAATAGGTCAGATCCTACCGAAAATCACCAAACACAAAACCCTACTTGTTTCTATTGGTTGTCACTTCTTGAGAACCTGTAAACTTATGCCTTGGACCTGCTGTAGAATGCTTAGGATCGAACCTACCTTCTATAACCTCTTTTGAGGTCACCGAAATTCAACAACAAATAAAAGGGAGAACCGAAAACCAATTAAACCTTAATAAAGGTTTGTATAATCGGCTGAACAATAGAGAGATGAGGAGAGAATGTTTCTGTGATTATTTTGGTATGTATGTCATGTGAATGACTAAGAGGATGTGGGTTTATATAAGCCCTCAAACTCTACTTGTGATAAGATTAAAAGACTAATGTTTTAGTCTTATCACACCCTTATCACACATTCTTCTTCTTATCTCTTCATACATCGAACTTAGACATCCTCTAGAAACTTCCAAGTGGTCGGCTTCATAAGGACACCACAATGGTCTTGTCTAGTCTGCATTTGGTCCAAATGGTTTACTTGGAAACATAACGTGAAGTAACAAACGCACTCTAAATATTTTAACGTGTGTGCCCCCAATAGGCTCACACATTTCTAGTCGTACACGACTAGTCCAACTCACATAATCCAACATATTAGGCCGTCTTATGGATTTCGATGGTCTCGTGCCATCACTAAAAAGAGACCCTTAAACGCACACATAAAATATATATGTATGAGTAGTGTGTGAACTAATTAAACTGAAATCTCATGTATTGTGTATATATAATATATAAGACATGAAATTTTGTGGCCCTCGTCAAACGATAGCTCTGTACAATAGCACCTCTTGCACTCCCCTAAAGATGGCCTTGAAAATAAAATCCGCAAAGTTAAAGCTTCTAAAAGTATTACTCCGTCATAAATTTGAGTTTTGCTATATCATTTTAAATTATATATCTACTATATTTCTACACATATAAGAAAATTATACGTTTTTTCTTCACTCATTATCTATTTACATTGAAACCGTCAATTATGACATTTGTCAGGATCATGTGAGTAGGAATATAAGTAAGATCAAGTAGTAGGAGGACATATCATTTCTCATATATTTAACACGCCATACAATATTTATGTAGAGGTAAAAGATTGCTCTACGTGATTAAAGTTTTCAGGTTCTTTCGGACGTGCCTAGCTAGCTTCCTCAGATAACCTGTCACAAAGGGTAAATACACGTTAGCCTCGCCTTGCAATTGTGCATATGCGATCAGTTATTGCCCTAAATTGTTTCTTTTGTAGTTTTAGGTACTTGGGATGCAAACGGAAGAAATACACGTGACTTGCGCTCGATTTGGCGAAGAACTGAAGAAAATAGACAAATTTTGGCTTTGTGCCCGGCATCGTGACGTGTTCACCAAATGTGTCCATAAAGTGAAATTTTGGATGTGCACTTTGACGGTTCCGTGTGTTGGGACGACTTCCTTGACGCCATTAAATCCCCATGGGACGTCGTCACCAACTACAACGAGACGGCGTCCGAGTATAGCGGTGGAAGAAATCCCTAAAGATCGATGGCATGGTGATGGCATCACACCAACAACCCGACGCCGTCACACCTTATTTATAATATATACTTCGCATTTTTTCATAATTCGTGTGGAACTTTAGGAGATAAACCCTAGACGACTTTTACGGCTTTTGAGCCTCTTCTAGCCTAGAGAAACACTAAGTATTGAAGAGATAAGTTTATTAGTTAATCATTCAATTATGTTTACTCTTAATTGCTTGATTATGTCTATTGCATGTTTCTCCATTACTATGTTAGGCTAAACTTAATTAGTATCTACTTAGGATTGCATGAAACCTAGTTTGCAATACTTAATTTATTGTCTCTTGTTAATGGTGTGTGTTAGGAGTTAAAAACTGGGTAGGATCTATAGTCTATCTTGAACGTCAACTAAAACACGTTTAAAAAATGATTATGTACGTCTTAGTTTATTAATTAAAAGGGTATTTATCAAGCGTACTTAGCTACTAGGTGTATTCGGATGCAATCTGACATGTGTCATTCGCTTAGGCTAGTACATAGACGTAAGCTGACCAAACCACAACAGTAATAAGGAATACTCCACATTACATTGACAAGCATGTGGCAATGCAATAGATTAGGTAGAGCAAATTAGTAAGTATTTCACCATAGGTAAATATGTTTTCACATATAAGAAGTTCTCACCATTTTACTTTTCTTGTTATTATATTTACTTGCATTTTAGGTTAATATTAGTTTAAAATCAAAGCCCCTATAAACCCGAGATTTTACTTGCTTTCATAAAAACATAAAAATCCATCAATCCTTGGATTTAGGCGACATACACTTCGAACCTACCTCACTATTTCCCTAGAGAACGACCAACCCTCGGTTTTACATATACTACACTACAACGGCTAGATACACTGCATAAGAGGGTTGTAAAACTTAGTGTGTTGCAACCCGACACATCAAGTTTTTGGCGCCGCTGCTTGTGAGTAGTCTAGGTTTCGAAATCTGTTTCTTTTAGGTCTACTCACTAGATTCCTATCAACTGAGATTTTAAGACCCGTTTGGATTATGGGTTTTAGTCCAAAGATTTAGGTTAGCCATGATAAAACTTGTTTGATATGTAAATTTAAGATTTGAATATTCCATAATGCCTTAATATTTTGCTTAAAAAAACAGGCCACCCTTCTTGGTTTACACATAAAACTATACATCTTGTGGCCTAATTTTAGTCTGAGCCATGTTAACATTTTATTTTATTTTCTTTTTATTTTTTAATATAAATATATTTCTTTTAAATGTTATAATAATAAATAAAAAACACAACTTTTACATCATTACACTTATTCTCTCTCTTGTTTTTTTAAATATATCAAATTCTAACATAAATTCTAATCCAAATCCAAATCTAAATCCAAATCCTAATCCATAACCCATCTACAAACCAAACGAACCCTTATTTTTCTTTTCTAGGTTTTCTTTAGTCTACTCTTCATTCATTTGTTCGTAACCAAACTGACCACTCGTTCGTTTACCATCAAGGAGACGAAATCGACCCCAACCCCGAACTTTAGGAGATTATTCCCGACCTAGCTACGAGGACTAACGAAACACCATCGAGCTTCCTAAATAAGCCAATGTCTCACACTTGTGATCTGACACTATCCGGTTGGTGCAAAACGGATGTGCATTCTACGGATTTTGGTCCGAAAACCCAAACCAACACCTTAAGGATTTCCTCAAAATTGTTGATTCAGTGGACCTTAACGATGCCTTTAGAGAGACGACGCGATTGCGTCTATTCTAATTCTTTCTTCGCGATCAAGCTAGCAATTGGCTTTAACATCTAAGCGTGTGATCCATCTCGACTTGGGATGATCTTACTTCTTGTTTTCTCGCTCAGTTTTTCCCACCAGGGAGAACTACCAAAATCCGTGGCGACATATTGATGTCATTATGATGAATCTCTCTACGAAACGTAAACTCGTTTCAAGTAGTTACCCAAAAAGTCCATTTTTGCATGTGGAAGATTCATCACAACTCTCCAAGATTATGTTTGTGTGTGTTTAGCTGGATTGAATGAAAAAGATTTGAATTAAAAAGAGATAAAAACACAAATAAATGGTTATTGACTTATAAAATGCAAACGAGCTTGCCGATATTAAAACATAGTTTTAATTTACAATACTCGAGGTGTAACTCATTGCGTAATATATATCGTAAGCTTGAGGAATAAAAGGTAGATTTAGGGTCCGTTTGTTTCCCGGGTGTGGGCTGTGAGAAATGGGATTGGGCTTGATTGCACTCATTTGGTTGAGAGGCTTGGGTTTTAAAATCAGTATTGACACCCTCGTAATGGCTATTTTATAAATCCCACCAGGAGGGGTAGGATTTCATCTCATTCTTGGCTTAATCTGTCCCCACTTTCTTCTCTCTCATACAACACCCATTAATCTTTTTCTTCTTCTTCTTCTCACATAGAATTTTCATGATTACAGCTCTAGTTCTCTCATCACACCAAAGGTAATCACTTGAAAGTCTTTTTTCGTGTAGTCAATTTATTGGTTTGGATTAGATAAATCAAGTGATAATCAATAGAAGAATGAAAGCTAGGGCTTGTTTTTTAATTTTTATCAATCGTATTTATTCTTCTTAATTTCGTATGCTTAATGTTTAAGTGGTTTTGTTGGAGGATAAAATTTATTAGATTGTTACATCTCATCACTCCATCCATAGGTTATAATCAATTGTTTCTTTAAATGCTTTGGTCATGTTTCATTTTTGTGGGTGACTTGAAACACTTAGAAAATTACAGTTACCATATGTTGTATCTTTTAAAAAAGTTCAAATGATTAACAGTTAAAAGGATGTTATAACCCATTGATGGAAATTGATTTTTGAGCATTATATTATGATAATCCTATTACCTTACTAGCATTATGATGTTTTCAATATTTGAAAGTGTATAATAAAAGCTTGAAAAGAACCCATTGTGGTATGTTTACAAGCATAATTACTGTTTATTATTTTTTGTTAATTTCGTGTAGGAGACAATGGCACATACTCCAATCACTAGTAGGCGACGCAAAGTACTCTATGTTGTCGAGATTTTGAATTCACTCGTTAGTGTTTTTAATGTAGTATTTATAACTTGGTTTCGTCTATCATTACTACGTATGCAAATCACTAGGCCTTTGTCGAAAAGTAAAGAGCAAAAAAGGCTCAAGAGAATGATTTGGTTAAATAGGCTAACAATAGAATCAGACATCGTTTGTGTTAGCCAACTCCGACTGGATAGAAGTACTTTCAGTAGATTGTGTGAGATGGTAAGAGATATTTCTGGTTTAAAAGGCACAACAAACATGACAGTAGAAGAAATAGTTGCTTTGTTTTTATATGTATTGGCTCATCACAAAAAGAATAGAACTATTAGCTTACTTTTCTTACGAAGCGGGGAAACTATTAGTCGACAATTTAATCGTTGCCTCCTAGCCATTTTGAAATTGCAGATGTGTTGCTCCAAAAGCTGAAACCTATTACTGAAGATTGTGAAGACAACCGATGGAAGTCATTCAAGGTAGTATCTAATACATTTTTTCAAAACTGTGTTGTCGTTTTATGAAAATATCAATTACGTGTTTACTATTTGTAATGGTTATGAAAATTAAAGGGTTGCTTAGGTGCTTTAGACGGAACTTCAATTAGAGTCACACCTCCATCGGATCAAAAACCAAGGTACCGCACTAGAAAAGCAGATATAGCAACAAATGTATTGGGTGTTTGTTGTCCAAACATGCAATTTATATATGTTTTGCCTGGTTGGCAGGGTTCTGCACATGATAGTCGAGTGCTAAGGGATGCCATTAGTAGGCCCGATGGTCTTAAAATTCCTCAAGGTATAAGCAGAAGATATTCCATTTTCTCTATATCTTAACGTGTATTTAAGCTAAGTTCATTTTATTTTTTGAAATTTGAAGGTTGTTATTATTTAGTGGATGTTGGATATTGCAATGCTCCGGGCTTTCTAGCCCCCTTTCGAGGTCAAAGATATCATCTCAACGAATTTCATGGGCATCGACCACAGAGCGCCGCGGAATATTTTAACATGAAGCATTCAAAGGCTAGAAATGTGATTGAAAGATGTTTTGGATTATTAAAAGGGCGTTGGAAGATATTAGCTTCCCCTTCTTTTTTCCCAATTGCTACTCAAGTCCGCATTATTCTAGCTTGTTGTCTTTTACATAATCTAATAAGGAAGCACATGAGAGTTGATCCACAAGAGTTGGAACAAGATGAAGAAGACGAGATCGATGAAGAACAATTGGTAGAAGAAGCTTGTTTATCACATATTAATCTGACCGATGAATGGTATAACTTTAGAGATGGTTTAGCACATCAAATGTTTGATACATGGAGAGAAACATCGAATCCCTGATGCTTATTCAATTTCATGTCTACTTAGGGCATTAAGTGAAATGACGATCATCTTGTTAGTATTTGAGATGTGATTAGTAACATCGTCTTTTTGTTGCAGCTTATTAAGACCATGGGTTCTAAGGCATTTGGTTACCTTTTGGAGGTTTATATTATCTTTTGAGATCAAAAGTATCTGGTAGTTTTAAGGCTTAATAGCTTGTTATGCCAAGTTTGTTCCCAGGTATTTGAAAAATGTATATTTGGTTAGTTGGAATCTGTCATGGGTTATATGGATCTTTTTTTGTTTTTATGTATTTTGTGTTCAACTATAAAATGCTAGTATTGTATATATTTTATCCGTTTGACTTTTTCTATGTAGCATTCACATATAAGGTTGTTTGACTTTTTCTTTGTAGCAATTATACATATGAGAAGTTATGACAATCGAATACAATTGTATTCAAATTGTCTTTTATAACATGTGTAAACCTAACATCATTATTTGAAGTAATCATACCTATGTTTAAAACCTGTCTCTCCTTATTGATCACCAAGCCCCAAAGTGAATCCCGGTTTCAAAACAAACGGGTAACTTGTTAAGTATCGAGTGGAATAAAAGGTTGATTTAAACCCTTTAATCCAAACACCCCGTCAGGTCGCAAAGAAATAAACCCAGCCCCTACTTTTCCCAAACACACATCTGTGGTGAACTAACACACCACCAATCTGTCCACTACCAACGCTTAAGGTTATTCTCAGTTTCAATCTTTCAACATTTGGTTAATATGAATTAGCGTAAAAATCTATATTTTAGGTCATAAACTGACTTGGCTAAATTTATATCCACAGTAATCAGCAATCAGAAGCAATGGATGACGATTCAGCCCGTCGGATATCAACACGTGCCCGTAAAGTTGCTCCCAAAATGGTTGCTGCTCTTGCCAGCACTGATAATCGTACTCAGGTATGTTTCTCATTTTATTTGATTTCGTTTTATTCAAGTTATTAGGGTTATTTATTTATTTATTACAAACAATAGGCAATGCTTGCTCGTCTTGAAGCACTCGAGAATGATAATCCTGGTGCCGAAGTTGTCGAACTCAACGATGATGATGACGAGGCTTCCCTTGATGATGAAGATGATGATCACGGTATTCTTTATTCTTGTTTTTGAATATTGCATTTAGGGGAGTATTCTTAGATTATGAAATTGCTGTCTGCTATAAACTCGAAAGGAGAGATATCTTTGATATATAGTTATATCCGGATATTTGGATGCGATAATAGGCATGTTGGCCAGCTCTAGTGTTAGGGTAGTATTCTTAGATTATGAAATTGCTGTCTGCTATCTGTCGAAAGTCGAAAGTCGAAAGAAGAGTGTATGTAACTAGAGATATCTTTGCTATATTATGCAAGTAGTTTATGTGATACCAATGTGTGCTTATAAATATAAATAGATATGCTCAATTCTGACCAGGGACGGATCCATGGTATAACAATGGGGGCCAGTGCCCCCCATGGCACGTCGAAAAAGTTGAGAATTTAGTGTAATTTTTCTTTAATTTTGACCTTTTTTCGAAAGTGCCCCCACTCAAAACTCAAATTGCCCCCCACTCACATACTAAAACCCAACATTCAACACTTTAAGACCTTATAAATCCTTCATCTCTAAGTAACAATACTCGATTTATCATTTCGATCCTAGTTTTTTCTTCCACATTTTGTTGATATTGTCAAAAAAAAATTTTTTGTCCCCCACAAGCTATTTCCTGGTTCCGTCACTGATTCTGACTGAGGCTATCGGGAGTATTCCTTCCTTCCCACAAAAGATGCTTAGGTAGCACCCTTTCCCTAGCAGGAACACCGAGTTTTTTTTTCTTTGCTTCGTTCTCGGAAAAACATTTCTGATTGTGTTTTTTTTAACCATGGTTTCCGACCTTTTGGCTGACTAGTCCATGGGGTTTGAACCCACCGCCACAAAGACTCGAACTGTGTAAAGCCCTTCCTTTTCATGAGGTTGGCGTGGCCACTTCAAGGTTGTTTGCACATAGCAGGAATTAAACTTGAGACCTCTCACATTTTAGTGATGATAGTCACAAGCCTTTTGCCACTAGGTCACCCCCGAGTGGTTAACTCCCCAATTGTTTCTGAGCTTATTCTATTGTTGTGTGTGGTCTGTGTTGTGTGTGTTTAATAATAAAAAAGTGGGAGATAGATAAAGGAATGAAAGATGACCATTGCCGCAGTTTGAAAGATGGGGATGGGGGAGTGATGTGGTGAAAAAAATGCGGGAGGGGAATAGAACACACTCTCATGCTCTTACTATTAACTGGCTTGTAGCCTAGCGGTACCCAGGTGGCCCATTAACCTGAAGGTTGCGGGATCAGGTCTCAATGTTGACAATAGGTTGATTAATAGGTGTAGAGTAAGGTTAGATTAGGGACTGTGCGTCTCTTTGCTGTTAATTTTTTTTCCCAGCCTGCTATAAAACTTTTTGGACTTTCATAATCGTGATTATTTTAACTGTACTGTTATTCTATTGTGGTCTTGCAAAGACAATGTTGATAGATATTGGTGTCCTATGGCTTCTTAATTTTTTATGTTTTCTGTCCTCATATTTGGCAGTGTTTCATAAGAAGCAATCAAAAGGCACCAAACGAAAAACTCGTCAGGCCAAAGCATTAGAAACTGCAAAAAAGGCACCACGGAGCTTCCTTGAGCTCTTGCAAGATGTGAGAGAATAATAATCTTTGTTAATTTGTTCTTTTTTTTTATGTTTGTTAGTGCGGTTTCATCCGTCTAAATGTACTAGCTATTATATGAAACAGGCAAACCTGGAATCGTTGCCTCCTCATGTGCCATCCTATCTAAGAGCGGCAGTAGGACCCCCAAGCTCCACATGTCGCCGCAATTTTTGCACTGTTTGTGGGTTTTCAGCGAAATATACATGTGTAAGATGCGGGATGCGTTTCTGCGCTGTACGTTGCCAGAATATTCACAATGATACACGATGTCTAAAATTTGTTGCCTAGATCAGTGAAAACATTTTTTAAGTTTACAAAATATCAAGTGATGCTGAAATATACTCAAATCATATCAGTGCTTGTATTAGTCAACTCGCATGCCATATATTGTTTGATGCATTTCTGTTTAGAGTGTACCTTTAGTCTAGATTTTGAAGCTTCATAAATGGAATTATCCAATTTTGACATTCCAAGGAGCCCATCATCAAGACATTGACAACAAGATTGTCTCGGTTCTGGATCTCTAGAACTTGCTGTAGGAACTATCGTTTATATTTAATTATTTAGTTTCAGGTGTATTGTGAACTGCTTTTTGTAGGAAACATGAACAGGGGAAACATGTGAAAAAGGTAAGATGACTACTTAAGTGGAATCACGTTCTTTGTTCTGTTTGATTCTGCAGTTGCAGATACAGAGAAAAGGATTGTGATGTCATTTCCGAAGCAATTCAGTTCTGAGTCTTATGGTAAGCTTTCATGAGTAGTCTTCTTACCACTCATTAAGGTTGTACATTTTAGTTGCTAAATATACTTATCAAAAAGGAGGTAAATGGGTTAATGGGAAAACAATAGGCGCAGCCGGGAGCTTTTCTATAGCCCTTTTTGTATGTTTAAGCCCTCTTTGTATCAGCCTTTTTACTCTACAGTTTTGAGGCCCCAAAACTCCTCCTTGCGACATTGCTTCCACTCAATCCTAAACACAGTATTCAATTTTAATAAAAGGTAAATCCTTTTAATTTCATTTTAGCATTGGATAGGAATGTTAGAAGTGCCCTCTGATGTAGATTTGTTTGACCTAATGACAATAGTCGCAAAACATGTCCAAGTTTTGGTTATACGTAATTCAAAATTTTAAGAAGTGGCTGGCTATATATGATATTTGTTTGCATTTGATGAGCAACTCATGTTACAGGTGTACAAATATACAAAAGAGGTGTATTGTACAATATTTTACAGTCAAGGTCCTGTCTAGCCGCAAAACTGGTGTTGTTTAGTCGGTGACTACATTCACTTGTGGTTAACTCAGAAGGGTGCACAATATTACTATAAATGCTAACAAGATTTATGGTCAAGGTCATGTTCGGCCAACCGTATTAAATCTTCACTCTTAAGCTTTCACACATGATTTAGCATGCACAGTAGCGACCTAAACATAGGAATGGTATAGAGTCGGACCACGCCTGGAGACGAAAAGGGGAAAATACAGTTTCAACATTTCCTTCGGTTCGATATGATTTATGTTTGCAAAATCGTGTGATTTGTACATGTTTATCAGCTTGCAGTTTGATTGGGACTTGCTTTACAAGAATTTTCTATCATTAGTTTGCAATTTGGTCGGTGATATTTGTTTTCTAGTTGATGTAAAATGCCAAAATGTCTCATTCATAAAATATACAGAACAACGAAACAAGATAAATGGTGATACATTTATGACACCAGTTATCTTTTGAAACACATAACTTCTTGTTATACATGAATAGGAATAGAGTGACAAGCCTTGTACAAAGACCTACTGTTTTTGATACTTTACTAGACTCGTCTCACTTGGACTTGTTAGTTAACAATGTTGTTGCTTTAAACATATAGTTTAATCCAAATATACATTACAATATATATAAAGACTAGGAGTAAAAAGTAGGAAATTGTTAGAATTTAATAGAGGGTAAAGGCCGTTTATTACCAACATACTTTCTCATTTGTACCATAATGACCAACTTACTTTTTTTTGTACTTATTACACCCACGTATTAATAGACACCACTAATCAACTAAACCGAAACTTATTATTATCAACAATCGACTTTAAAACTTACAAATACGCTAGTAGCAAAAATGTCTTAATCATACGCACTTTGAGTTGTAATAATGGCACATCACTTTCATTTCCACATCATTTGGAAAGATTCCAACACAAGACTGAACACTCTCCTATGTTTTACATCTTACTAAAAACAAAACATGACTTGCTTACATAACTTTCCCACCAACTAAATAATTCAATTCAATTCAATGGATTTCTGTTTTCTAGTTGATGTAAAATGCCAAAATGTCTCATTCATAAAATATACAGAACAACTAAACAAGATAAATGGTGATACATTTATGACAAACAGTTATCTTTTGAAACCCATAACTTTCTTAGTTATACATGAATAGGAATAGTGAGACAAGCTCTTGACAAAGGCTATCTGTTTTTGATACTTTACTAGACTCGTCTCACTTGGACTTGTTAGTTAACAATGTTGTTGCTTTAAACATATATTTTAATCCAAATATATACGTTACAATATATATAAAGACAACGAGTAAAAAGTAGTAAATTGTTAGAATTTAATAGACACCACTAATCAACTAAACCGAAACTTATTATTATCAACAATCGACTTTAAAACTTACAAATACGCTAGTAGCAAATATGTCTTAATCATACGCACTTTGAGTTGTAATAATGGCACATCACTTTCATTTGGAAAGATTCCAACACAAGACTGAACACTCTCCTATGTTGTACATCTTACTAAAAACAAAACATGACTTGCTTACATAACTTTCCCACCAACTAAATAATTCAATTCAATTCAATGGATTTCCTTAAAAAACACCAGAGCTCCAAAAACAGCCACCTTTCAATCTCCGACACCGACTCCCAACTCGACGAATTCCACTCACCACTCCGCGCCAACTCACCTCATCTCTCCGACCTCTCCATCACCACCACAGCCTCCGCCATCGTCACCTTCAGATCCCCACTCTCATCCACCACAACACCACCTCTCAATGTTGCACCTATTGCTAAAACCAAGTCTCCATCGGTGGTGGAAGACGGTGGCGGTGGTGGTGGAGTGTGGAGGGTGGTGAGGGGGAAGAGTGGGGGAGGAGTTGTTGGGAAGTTAGGGTTAGGGTTTAGGGTGGTTGAGATGGTTGTGAGTTTGGTTGCTTTTAGTGTTATGGCGAGTGATAGGACCTATGGGTGGAGCGGTGATTCGTTTGATCGATATATAGAGTACAGGTATAATGATTTAATGTATTTGCTAGTGGAATTTTGGGGTCAATTTGAGTCAACTAGTTGGTAGTTGTTGTTTTGGATCTTGGATACAAGTCAAAGTAATGAGAATATCGGTTGTTATGTTTAGATCAAGTTTGCTTTTAAGACTGCTTACGCCTTTTTATTAAATGCAATGTAGGTTCTAGTGTTGGTTTGCCTGTTTTTACTTTTAAGGAGTTAAGCAAACCAGATAAGCAAGCAACTCCTACATTGCCTATTTCGCCCTTAAATAAGTAGATCATGATAAGCAATGTGCTTGTATTCTAATACTTCCCAGCGATCATAGCCTAGTGGTGGGGGACATGCAGCGTAACGCAGGTGTCATGGGCTCAAATCCTGTCCTCTGTCCCCATGTCCCTTTAATTAATGGTGTTAGGTGATTTACCTACCCCATGTTGGCCGTGGGACCCATGGCCGGTTGAAACAAGTGCGGTGGCACAGGGCCACACTTTTAAAAGGGCCTCATTTTTTTTTTCAATTTCGTTATGTATATAGAAAGGTTTCAATCCCGTTTATATATTAAGCTGTATTTCTTATTTCCGTAAAGAGGTTCTATTAATATATACTTTCCTTTTGGTCCCTGTAATATTTACCTATTTATACTTATTTAGAACAAACTACTCTAAGTCTACTATTTATGTTTTATGTTAAAATTAAAATTATAAGATATTTATCATGGTGTAGTGTTTCTTGCAAATTAACAGTAAGAATGTCTAATTATCAAACAGTGGGCGACTTTCAAATATCCAAGTTTGGGCATATAGTTTTGACATGTTTTAGTAAAAATTGAAATTGTTATTTCATACTTGCCTATAATTAGGTTTTTCCGTCTTTCGCCTGGCCTTCTTTATAGCTGCGGCACAGGGCCACCAAAATCGACGAGACGGCCCTGGTGAGACCGGTCGGGGCCAACAGAGAGTC
>BQNB010118718.1:8679-20940 GCA_026074375.1 Tanacetum coccineum
AAAGAATGTTCCAATTGCGAGTTAGACGAACTTAGATACCAAGCATATGAAAACTCTCGTCTATACAAGGAAAGAACCAAAGTTTGGCATGACAGAAAATTACATCCGAAATACGAGTCTAGCTAATGACTCTCTTAAAATATAAGCGTTTTTCGGGAGGCAACCCGTGCTTTCACTTAAGTGTGGAGGAGTTCCTCCTCCATTCTTCTACTAATAATTTTTATTTATTTATTTTTAAAAAATCAACAAAAATATTTTCTCTTTGTGTGCTTTTGTTGACTCTTAAGCAGGTACTCTAGTTTAAATAATATGGAAAATTACAACATATGCTCAAGATTAGCTTACAACTATGCATTTCTCTATGCCCCAGGAAGTACCGTTTTCTTTTAATTTTCCCTATTTTATCTCTATTATCAGTTATCACATTGAGGGCAATGTTCAACTTAAGTGTGGAGGGGATCCAAATAGAAAAATTAATCATATCCCTTTATGTTGGCCCTGTTAAAAAAAATTTACCTGAAATTTTATGAAAAATCTTAATTATATATGCTTTCAAAAGTAAAAAATGCTCTTAGTAAGGCAAATCCAACCTGATTGACATTATAGCTAGCACACCCCAATCCACTAAATTGTGAGAAATCTAAGCCTTTATTCGGGTATCCACCTTTGGTACCTAAGATAATTAATGCCTTTAGCTTGTTCGAGTTAAGGTTTGATTGCAATCATATGTGTCTATTCTGTCGTTATGGATGTGTATGTATAGTCTTTGTCGCCTTTTCTGGAACTTTGGTATTGGTTGATAATTATATTTGAGAGAGTCGGTAATTTAGAAGCTCTAGAACTTATGCTTAATCATCAATTACTAGACCAAAGCCTATCACATGTAATGTATCCCGCAAGGCTATGTTATTGCAAGTGATTCCTTAAATTCTATGTTGCTAAAGTATCTAAAAATTGTTTGAAGAAGTCCTGTGCCAAGCCTTAATTATCATCATGGTAAAAAAAAGTAAAAAAATATGTGTTATAATCATTCGAAGAAATAAAGGCTTATGTTCGGCGCATGAAGATTGGATCCTCTTTAGTATCAAAGTTTCATCCTTCAGTCAGGTTTATGTGTTAAGTACAAACCTATGGCAGCTGTCTAGATTATGTATGTGCAAATTGAGTGTTCTTCACAAAAACATATCTAAACCCTATCAGAGTGGCTGAGTGAATTTTAAAATCAAACACTATCCCTGTGTAAGGTGCTATGTTATATGTCTATGCCTGAAAAGTTATCTAAAATACAATCTCTTAAAAAATCAAATTTTCTCCACGTTACGATAAATGATTTTAATTTCTCGCTTCCATTGCTTGAGGGCAAGCAATAAGCTAAGTGTGGAGGGATATGATAACGCCCAAATTATACATGTTTTCTATGGCGTTATTTATATATATTTGATCATTTCTCGTGAACTTTTGATACTTAATTAAGCTTAAATTGCTTATAGGTTCACTTGAAGACTCTAAAGACCTAAGCTCAAGAATCTATACACTTTGGGAGGCGAATACAAGAAAAGAAAGATTTCTAGCCAAAATCTCTAGAAGTCCGCCGCACTTGTTACATAGTACGCCACACTTTCCTCTGAAATTCAAACATCGCCGCACTTACAATATTGTGCGCCGCACATTTTCCCAAAGATTGGAGAATTAAAGTCCATTAAATACTATCGCATTAACTCCTCAAAACCACCGCACTTATTTGTAAGTGCGCCGCACTTCCAGTAAAAGCCATTAAATGCTATCGCATTAACTCACCAAGTCCGTCGCACTTATTTGTAAGTGCGCCGCACTTTTCACCAAATTTTGCCTATAAATTGAGACGAAATTTCTCATTCCTATCATCCCTCTCACAACCATTTCCACTCATTCTACACACACATACCCCTCCCCTTTCACCAAAACACCAAGAAACACCTTTTCCCTTGAAGAAAAGATCTAACGATCAAGAACGAAGAAGTTTTCTTACCTTGTTATTGAAATAATGGAAATTTATGTAATGAGTACTTTTGTTATGAACCCCTTAGCCATGAGAGGCTAAATCTCTCATGACTACTCGGTGAAGTTACGATAATGAATAAGTGTTTGGTATGATCTTGATCGCTTTAATCCTAAGCTTATGTTGCAACCCTGTTATATCCCATCTTATCTATTTTTGCTTATCAACTTAGATTATATAATCATATCGGTATAGGTCGAAAGACCCGTTATGATCTATGTGGTTTTAAAGATTTGTCTATGGTCTTTAACGTCTGTGCCAAGAAATCCACTTTCATAAATTGATAAACAAAATAAGCTTTGATATAATAGTAAATGAATTATTTGAGTGACACATTTGGTCTGGTTAACTAAATATAAGTCTTAAGTTAACAAGTTAATTTGTGAAAATGTTTTCTGACGAGAAACCGTCTTTATAAATTAATACCCCATATTCAAGGTCAAATCATTTCCAACACTTATAAGTTATTTTTCAACTATCCGAGTAGTCATACTTTTTATCACTGGTAAAGTAAAGATTATTTTTAAAATTGTTAAAGTCTATTTTCTTTCTGATTATTTGAACACTACTCTAATCCCTGTGGACGACCTAGTCTTACCTAAAAAGATTATACTGCATACGTGGGTTATACTTTACCCGTATGTTTCCATATAATTATCCGGTATTTTTAGTCTTATAAATTTAAAGCTTTTGAAACACATCAAAGTTTTTGGCGCCGTTGCTGAGGATTTCTTAGCTGTTCTGTAGTCAAAATCTAGAAAATCTCTTTAATCCCCCCCTCTTTTTCAAAAATCGCCGTACAGTTTTCTGGCAAATTGGCCCAAACAATTTCTCTCTTGGATGCATATACGTGCTTCCAATTCTGAACTTGTTGAACCGTTACTTGAACCCGAACGTACTTGGGGATTGTTCGTGGAGGAACACAAGTACAACTCTACTGATCCCTTTCTGACGAATTATTCATCACAGTTACGACTGAAAAAAATGCCAACAGTTAAGAAACAAAATTGTTCCTACGAACATACTCATCACATCTCACTCGTTCTTTTACTAACTCCACTAATTATCCACAGTGGAATGCCACTATAAAACTCAAAAAATACACTATTCACCGTTTGATTAATCACTAAAAATTGGTTATTAAGATCTCCTAACAAACCTTTGTGTACTTTCTTAGCATGGTATCTCCAGACTGGCTACACACAGCACGGAGTGGCAAGACTTAGAAAGATGGCCTCAACTGTTATCATTCAAACTTTATGTTTCTAGATGTTTGGACCACTCTCCTATTGTAAAAAACTCTATAAATAAAAGATGATAATAAAGTTTTGCCAAAACGTCTTTTTAATGAGTCGTTTCCTATGAATTATACTATTTGACTAAATAAATAATACCTAATACCTTCCGTCTACTATATGTTAAAAATGGGTGTGTTTATAGATTGGTACCAAGAGTCACGGTTATAAAAGAACAAGGTTTGAAACCTTAACTATAGACTACTTTTCTTACACATCCATCCCAAAAAAAGAAAAAGAGATCGAGAACCCATAAATCCCTCCGTTGCCACTACATTACTTGAATAGTATGTAAGAACATAACTATTATACTATTATATAAATAACTTATGTTATTTACTACTGGGTTTTAACAGAGTGATGTATTCTCCCAACCACCCTACTTCCGGTATTGAGGATGCTTTTTCCTCCAACTTCCCAGACTTTATCCCTGCTTCTCCGGACTATGTCCCAGCTTCACCGGGAAAAATTTATTCTAGCTCTTCGAATAGCTCATATGGTGTAGTTTCAATAGCTTCACCAACTCTTTCACTTTTTCATAATGACCCCTTCATGAAGGTCATCCATGCATATTATGCTAAAGAATCACCTATCACTACAACAAAATGTGGGTTTGGGGTCGGCCAAAAATTAGGGTCGACAATGTCGACCCTAATATTGGCAGGGGACCCACTTTTTTCAACCAAATGTGGCTAGTCAACAAATTAGTTTTGGGTCGACATTTAGGGTCGATAATGTCGACCCTAAGTTTTAAAAAATTATTTTATCCCTTTTCTAATATAAAAAATGAATTTAAAATTATATAAATGAATTTAAAATTATATATAAAATAATTTTAATATCAAGTAACTTTATTAAAGTTTAGGGTCGACAATGTCGACCCAAAACCTTAAGACATTGTCGACCCTAAATTTGCGCCAAAATTTTTCATGATCCCGCCAAATCGAAAAAAGAAAATATTATAAATAAAACAAGTTTGGGTCGACAATGTCGACCCAAAATATAAAAATGTTTAAACAATGTTTAAACATATATAAAATGCATTTAAAAATTATATATAAATATTTAAAACTATTAAAAATTATATATAAATATATAAAACAATTTTTGTACATATATAAAATGCATTTAAAAATTATATATAATTAAAATACAAAAAATAAGATTTGAAATAGTATCAATGTCGATATCTTAACAAAGTGGAGATAGTCATATGTTTGATTATCTAAAGCAAAAAAGATTAATTGACCAAAATAGTTGAATGAACAACACTCATAAGCCCTACCAACCTAAAAACGGCTATTTGCCACTCCACACCTACTCACCCCAAAGCCCCACCCTTCTAGCGCACACCACATCTACCCCACAAACTCAACCAACTCCCAACTACACCCACCCACCAACCTGTAAACTCGAACGCCCCCACCCACATCACAACCACAGACCCCAATCGAACAAACCCCACTAACCCATCTCCCACCCCCAACTAAAGCACATACAAGCCCACCAACAACCCCCCCCCCACCCTACCCACACAGCACATCAGAACCTAAATAAAAAAAGTCCCAAACCACCCAATTACCACAAACCCCACATCCCCCCGCCACCACACCAACTCAGAAAACACCATACGCACCACCACCAAACCCACCCCCAACGCAACCCCGCAACCAACCTGATGAACTAAAAAAAACCCCATCGCACTCCATCCCACTCGCCGCAAGAACCCCCAATAAAACTCTCACCCCACGGCGAAACACCATGAACCATACACAACCACTATAGGGCACACCAACAAACGCTCACCTCTACAAGAGAAAAATAACAAGTACGCAAGCAATACACCAAACTCCGACACCATTCCACTCCCACCCACCCCCCTTAACCCCAAACCAGGAAGACACACAAAACCCAAAAACCAACCCAAACGGAAACCTACACGAACGACCTACCAGGCACCCCCCGATCCACTGCCACATAGCCCCACCACTCAACACAACAACGCCAGGAACAACCCCCGATCAACCAGCATCAACGCACGAGACTGATTCCTAATGGAATACAAAATTTTACATCATATATAGTTCTGCTAATTGATAAATTACTTCCAAATAACTTAACTCATGCAGTTTAACCACAATTAACCATAATCTAAATCACTCAACGGAATGATCCTAATCGATTCAAACGTATAATTATTCATCACGACTCAAATTAACCTTAAAATCCGATAATCACCTCAAAAACCACTTAAGCATACTAACAAGTTTTCCCATCTCAAACATTAAAGCAGTATTAAGTTTTTCCAACATTTCCAAATCGCTAAACACTGATTTATCTTAATGAAAAACTACTCCCATATTACGGTTTCTCATCCCCTTGGAGATCTCGTAAGTATTCCCATCTGCCTCAAGTGTGTGGTTCTTTCTCGGATGGCCTTTCCCATCATCTAGACTTGCTCCCTTCTCAGTACACTTATCCGTGCCTTTACAGTTGTCTTTAATCTCTCGGCCAAGAACGTACAATTTGAGCACTCTGCCATTCCGGATTCTGTGCATAAATCGCGGAGAATGACTTGGTCGTAGAAAAAGTTCCCGGAGAATGACTTGGGACATGAAGAAGTTCCCTCCCGAAGAATACTTTGTAGGTTTGACACTAGGAGAGCACCAATCCACATAAAGTGACCACATCCTCTCTCTGTAGGTTCCTGGCTGTTAACGTAGTAAGGCACAAACGTCAAACAAAAGAAAAGTCATTTGAAACAAGCTAAAAAAACTATTTTCATATATAAATAAATAGTTGCTTTGATAGTTCACCTTTGAATCGGGACATTGCGTAAGATATCGTTTACCATAGCCTGTGATCTCTGCATGCTGTTCGTAACACCTAACATTTCCCGTTTTTACACTTGCACAACCAGTCGTTTGATTAGATTGCCCCAATCTGGTGACAGTTTGATCGAGTGGTGGTTGAATTGTGGTGGTTGGTTGTCGAAGATTAAATGTGTGTGTCTGAGAGCTCTGGGAGAGATAAGATACCTATCTTTTTTACATGGTAAAGAAGAATGTTGGCGGGAGTATTTGGAGGGATTTTTATGCACATGAGTTTTGGAGTGTGGAGTTTTTTTGGCGGAACTTTTTGCGGCAGTTTTTGAGGCGGGTGATACTTTGAACCTAAACTCATACATGAACCTCTAACATGACACCCTAACTCATACATTGAACCCTCTAATATAAACCCCTAACTCATACATTAATCACCTCTAATATAGACACCCTAACTCTACATTGAACCTCTAATAAGAACCCATAACTCAACCTTGAACCGCTAATATAGAACCCTAACTCATACATAGATACCAGCTAATATAGACTACACCCTACACTCAAAATGAACATTGAACCTCTAATATCAGAACCCTAACTCATACCACATTGAACCTCTAATATAGAACCCTAACTCATAACATTGAACTCTAATATAAGACACCCTAACTCATACATTGAGACCTCCTCGAATTAGACCCCAAACTCATACATTGAACCTCTAAGATGCTACCCCAGAACCCTAACTCATACATTAAACCTCTAATATAGAACACTAACTCACTACATTGAACCTCCCGAATCTATGAAACCCTAACTCATACATTGAACCTCTACAGAATGAAACCCTAACTCTACAGCTTTGAACCTCTAATATAGAACCCAAACTCATACATTGAAACTCCTACATATGAAACCCGAACTCATACATTGAACTCCTAATATAGCAATCCAACTCTACACTTTGAACCTCTAATATAGAACCCGAACTCATGACATCTGAACCTCTAATAGAGAACCTAACTCATACATTGATACACGTACCATCGCATCCCCCCCCGCCACAACGTGGAGAAACGGAGAAAAAAAACTAATATAGAATCGCTATACTCATACAATTTCGAACCTCTAATATAGAACCCTAACTCCATACATTGAACCTCTAACTATAGAACCCTAACTCCACTACATTGAACCCGGAAGTCCTAATATAGAACCCCCCTACTCATACAATTGTAACCTCAAATAAGAACCCTAACTCAAACATTGAACCTCTAATATCAGACCCTAACTCATACATTCAAAAAAAAGAACTCTAGAATATAGAACCCTACCATACATGAACCTCTAATATAGAACCACTACAGACTCATCACATTGAACCTCTAATCAATTAGAACCATAACTCATAAACATATGAACCTCCTAATAAGAAACCCTAACTCATACATTGACCTCTACATAATAGAACCCTAACTCATACATTGAACCTCAAATATAGAACCCTAAACTCCATTACATTGAACCTCATAATAATAGCACCCTAACTCATGACATTGAACCATCGACAATAATAGAACCCTAACTCAGCCATTGAACCTCTAACAGAAAACCCAAACGCATTCACATTGACACCTCTAATATGAACCCTAACTCATACATTGAACTCTAACATATAGACCCTAACTCCATACATTGAACCTCTAATAGGAAACCCTAACAATCATACAACTGAGACGCACTAATATACGAACCCTAACTCATCACATTCGAACCTCTAATATAAACCCAAAAACAACCTTGAACCTCTAACATAGAACCCCGAACCATCATTGAACCTCTAATATAGAACCCTAACTCCATACACATGAACCTCTAATATTGAAGACCCACGCATACATGAACCTCTAATATAGAACCCTAACTCATACAATTGAACCTCTAACTATGAACCCTAACTCCAATACCATGAACCTCTAACATGTAACCCCGTAACTTTACATTGAACCATTCTCTAATATGAAACCCTAGAGAAGCCTATCTCATACATTGAACCTCTAATATGAAACCCTAACTCATACATAAATTATCAAGCAAAACATGGACTCCTGCGGTCACTCAAATACTAACACAGTAAAAGCTACGAGCTGTTTGATCTTACCAGACAATAAATGAACTTATTAACTCATCATTAAACCAAATTTTAAAAGAGACAGAGATATAATTCACATAAAAACACATTATTCTTAACGACGTTTTTTCCATTACTATTTTAAATCATCACCACCGCTACACACGCCGTTACCGTAGTTTTCATTAACATTTTATGTTTCACCGATACTATTTTGAAAATGATTTACTGAATTTATTATATTCCTTTTCTTACAATATTAGTTAATTATTAAAATATAAAAGAATCATGTTCCAAATGATTGAATTTATTCTTCACATTAATTTAGTTTTAATGAAATAATGTAAAGTTATTAATTATTTTAATATTACAGTATTGATTATTTGTAATATACAATGAGGTTTTACTTTAGTAAGGAGGTTTAGGTCTCACACTCTGTCGACCCTAAAAATAACCAAACAATGTCCGACCCAAACGCTTGCCTCCAAAATTATTCACCAAAAGTCAATAACCCACCTAGAATACCAAAACAACTTAGGTTCGAACAATGTCGCCCCTACACGTCAAAGGAAAGTCGGCCAAAACACATAAATGAACTTAGGCGGTCGACATTGTCGACCCAAAAATGTCGACCCTAACACCAAACATATACGCATCTCAACCCCGGTTCACATACCAAGACCAAAATACTTAGAAAAAAAAACTTATTTCCTATTTCTTCTCTATTTCTTTTCTTCTGCTCTTCTCTTTTCTTTTGGGCCTCGGCTCCCGCGCACATCCCATCCCCTCAAGCCGGACCTCATCCTCACAACCACAAAATAAAAAACGGAAGCCACCAAATACATCTACCACAATCCACCACCACAGCCACCCCCACAAACACAATCCCCGGCAAAAAAAGAACAAGCGCCACCCAACCCCCACCACACTCGCACACAAGTCCCCGAGCCACACGGTAGTATCCCTGAAAATACAACGTACCATCCACACCCGCAGCCACCAGCCACCGAAACGTTCCTGCTCCTCTTCTATTAGTTTAATGGATGAATGTTTTATATGTTTTGCAAATGCGTGTACTTTTGCATTTGAATGCGGAATTGGTTTTGTCTAGATGTTTAAATATTGTATTTTCGTTATTTCGAGTGAAATTGTTTTTATATGTTAAACATGTTAATTTATATGAATTTGGTGCGTACTTTCCACATAATACGGATCCCACCGAAACCTGTGTGTTCTTGTACCGTTTATTTTACAGATGGTGTGCGTATTTGCCTCGAATCACACGGTGGGATGCCTGGTGGTAGTCCACCAACGGCCCCAAACCGGCCCGTACCGAGCCCAGTCAACGTAAGAAATTACTGTTTCATTTTATATTTTACAACACTGATTATTTTTCAATTTCTTTTATCACTTTGAATCTTTCAGGACTCAATAAGCTTATCTTTACTAGGTCTTCTACCTGCGTATCGAGACCGGGCACTGCGTCCTTAGACGAGCGTTTAGACAAAATGACCACGACAACCCCTTTGACGATCATCGGCTTTGATTACGCGATCCTTGTATCGTTCCATCCTACAAGGCCGATTATTCAAAGTATAGTTTACATAGCTAAATGAGGGAAACAGATCCCGGTACCTTCCCCCCTTGCTTTGCGAGTGGGATAGCGCAAGTCAGACGGCGTACTAACGCGCATATTTTCCCACTCTTGAGGTCATAATTGTTTATTTTACTTCTACTATCTTACTGCGTTCTACCGACGGAGTGGATATTGGCGTGTTAAGACTTAAATTGTTTGTTTATATTTCTAAATGCCTCTGTTTATGTGTATATGTCGAGCTATTTCGGACGATCGCCGTCTGGAAAAACACAATCAGGATAAAGTGGTGATGGGCGAAAATGTATATACGTTTAGGGACATGGTAAAAGACTGGGCTGCAATTAAACTGAGGCGATCCTTTGCGCAAAAATAAGCAAAGGATCAAGGCTGATCATTTTCTACCAGATATGGTTCGGCCGAGAGGAGGCAAGGAAATTCCATCTGCCCGCCGAACAAGAAAGCTGTGGGACGACAGAACCAACAAGATGAGTGAATAAGTTCTGGTTGACCTGGTGGATCCCATCCGATCGAGTGGCGAGAAGTCTCTTCAGAATGCTGCCAACCGAGCGATAGAACACGAATTCTACACCCAACAAGGGAAGAACTCCATTCCGTGCAAGGCAGAACGAATAAGTTAAGCCGCACCTACTTCTATAAATTTCTTGCTGATCATTTTAAAAGGTGTTTATATGTGTCTTTATATTATAGCGCCTTGTTTATCTAAATTACTTCGATATTGTATAGAAAGTCCAGAAAGTCCTTACGAGGACCTCAATTGAGAACTTGCGGCAAGACGCACTCGCGAGGCGGAGACTGGGAGTTTAAGACCGAAAAAAACCGAGATACGTAAGTAATTTAACTCGTTACATTCTTTAATAACTTATTTTATTTGTTTTTAACCTTTTTTTTTCTTTTTCTTTCACAGTTGGATATGAAGAGCATGCAAGATCAGGTTAGAGCCGGCGTCATCCCGTACAAGACAGATCAAGATATCTTGGATGAAGTCGTTCCGAGTACCAACCGCCAGAACATGTCGGGAAAGGGCAGGAAGTTACCGGGTGGTGGCTCAACTTCCCGCAGGCGTGGTCCTCAGGCATTTCCAAATGTTATAAGTCGGGAGGAGCTGGATCGGATATTGAGGCAAAAAGATCAAGAGGCCGAGTTGTTAAGGAAGCAAACCGCGGAGGCGCAGCAACGGGCTTATTTGGCTGCATTGAAGGCTGACGCGGCGTACCAAAATAGTGAGACGATGTATGGAGCCATAGGTGAGTATTTTTCTAACTATGCACCAAACCCTACTCGTCCATTTATGCCTCCTGCTTTTGCACGCCCAACTATGCCCCAACTCAGCCCTGAATGGGCTCACTTACTCAACCCTCCCTTCCCTTATAATCAACCACTCCAACCTTCCTATGCCGGCCCGTCTCAATATACCGGCCCACCTGGATATACCGGCCCACCTAGATATACCGCCCCACTCCAACCACTCCAACCTCCCTATGTCGGCCAATTTCCTTTCACTCCCGTCAACAATAATACCTTTAACAATTGTTATCACCCCGTTATGAACTCCAACCTAGCCTCTACTTCTAACAGTCAACCCGAACTTCCCCGCTTCATAACCAATCCCCATAATAACGATACGCGGAGCGTTGACGAATTGGCTCGAGACAAGGCGGGTGAAGACAATGACGTGAGAGAGGACAATCAACAATCGGGTGGTGACTACTCGGAGGACGAGGAGGGGGATAATGAGGAGGTGCAGGATGAGTCGGAGGAGTCGGAGGAGTCGGATTAGGCGTTTTGTGGTTTTGTCATGTTTGTATCATGGATTTGTTAGACTTATTACTTTTAGACTTGTTATGTTTGTATCGTGAATTTGTAACACTTGTGAAACTTTTAGACTTGTTATCGTATCGTGGATTTCTTGAATAGTAATTTATCGTATCGTGGATTTGTGGTATTGTAACGTTTAATGATTTGTTATTGTATCGTACGGTGGATTTGGCGAATTCTGGATTTGATGAAACGTAGATTTTTTTCCGGAAAAATTTCCGGAAAAAATCTGGAAAAACTGCAGCTGCCAATATTTTTTTTAATGCCAGGTTCATGTTAGGGTCGACATTGTCGACCCTAAATTCGTACTTTGGGTCGACAATGTCGACCCTAGTGTTAGTGGAATATCTACGTGGCTCCCTGGAAATAAACTGCGTTATAATTAAACAACTTTGGGTCGACAAAGTCGACCCAAAACCTAAAGAAGATGTCGACCCAAAATTATAATTAAACAACTGCATTATAATTAAACAACTGCATTATAATTAAACAACTTTGGGTCGACTTTGTCGACCCAAAACCCAAAGAAGATGTCGACC
>BQNB010118719.1:1655-20488 GCA_026074375.1 Tanacetum coccineum
TTGTGATTTTTGATATATCCGTACCTGCACACACAAAACACAAATACAAGCATATTGTTGCCATTTTTGGTCTTTTTTGGGCTTATTTGGGCCATTTTAGGTATAAATGGATATGTGTATTTATCACTTATCACAGGGTACTAACAAATAAGGCTAGACTAGTTTCTCAAGGATTTAAGCAAGAAGAGGAAATCGATTTCAAGGAATCATTTGAACCGGTTGCTAGAATAGAGGCCATATGTATCTTCTTAGCAAATGCCGCTCATAAGAATATGACGATCTACCAAATGGACGTCAAAACGGAATTCTTAAATGGCGAGCTTAAAGATGAGGTCTATGTTTCTCAACCAGAAGAATTTGTTGATCAGGACAACCTATCGCATGTGTACAAGCTGAAAAAGGCTCTCTACGGTCTCAAACAAGCACCACATGTATGGTACGACATGCTGTCAAGCTACCTAATCTCACAACATTTCTCCAAAGGTGCAGTTAATCCAACAGTCTTCACGGCAAGCTGGGAATAACTTATTACTGGTACAAATTTATGTTGATGATATGTGAGAAATCACATATCTTTATTATACCAAAAATGGCCCTTAAATGATCAAAAATATGCAAAAATATGCTTGTATTTGTGTATTTTGTTGTTTGTGAATGTGTAGGTACATATAGTGCAAAAATCACAAGAAAACGGTCAAAACCGGACAAACACGGACACAGGAACGGAAAGAGTGCACAAGAGCCAGAAGTTTCTAGCAAAAGGTCAACAAAGTCAAGTCTTGGTCAACAATGGTCAACTCACAAAATGACAAAATCCTCAAAATACCATAAAAACCCTTATTGTTAACTTATATTCATAAAAGTCCCAAAAACCCTAACACCGTTAGCCTTTTATTAATAAAGGACTAACGGTCGTTAGTCTTTTATAACAAAACCCTTATAACCAAGCCTATTTAACCAAATTATGGCCCATTCTTTTTACCCAGGCCCAAGTCAAACACCTTCACCCCAAGTCAAACAAAGTTATAAAAAAAAGAAAGTAAAGGGCGGGAAATTCTATTTTTACTATTCATCGTCGTGCCCAAGCTTACCCTGTGTAAAAATTAAAGGGTAAATCTCGATTGTTGTCGTGGAACAAAGATTCGAGTTCTAAGCCACAGCTCAGCAAAGCAAAACGTTGCATCTTGGCTCTCATTGGTCAAGCTAGCAAGGGGAATGACACGTTGGAAGTAACAAACACACCTTGGAATGGATTTTTACACTAAAACTAAGCCTAAAGAAGCACAACAGCCTCTGACACATGGATTGCCACGCTGGCAATCCGTGTGATCACATTTTGATCTAACGGACATGATTAGGAAGCTAATGATTGGAAGCAAAGAAAGGACAGGATCATTTGGAGCGTCTAACAGACTTGAGGGCCTAGAAAATTCCTTCTCCAACTATAAATACAGGCATCTCTTCACTCACAAAGGATATCGAGGAGTAGTTTTGAGTAGCTTATTATAAATTAGCTTTTAATATGTAATTTTCTTTCAAGTAATGTTTTAGCTTATTGTAATTTCAATTTCACCTTTGTAATCATATCTTTTATTAATATAAGTTTAAGTTTTCTTATTGTGCTCTTCGTTTTTCATAAATTTACTTTTGTGCTTTAATATGGTTAAATAAGCTCTGAAACTATTCCATAAGCTCTCAAACTATTCATAAACTTCTAAAAACTCAATTACTTAGATTCTAAATGGAATTGGATGGCTGCTTATAGAATCCAAGTGGGTAATAGTGCTTGAGGGTCAAGCTATAGGATTAGACTAGGATTTGGTAATAAGCTTAAGCTATAAGCTTAAGCTGCTTTGGATAAGCTCTAAGTGAGCTCTCACCTCTGTTTAGCTGAGGTGTAAGGTACACTTCTCTTTTTAATTTTAGTTTTCCTTTGTTGTCATTTAAATAATTTAGCTAAACTTTGCATAATTGCTTAAACTGCTTATTTGTCTGCTTATTCCTGTTAGTTTAGCTTGCTTATGCTTATTATAGTTGTCTTATGTTAATAGTGCTTAATGATTAGTTTTAAATCTTAGTTTTCTATAATTTATCTTAAAATCAGTGAAAAAACCAAAAATATAGCATAATACTATAGCTTATTGTCCTGTCTTATTTAGTTGCTTAAATATGCTTATTAGTTGTGTTATAAGCTTGTAGTCATCTGGTATTTGAAATTTGTGTCTTAAAATTCAAATTCATAAGCTTAAAATGGGTTTAAGTGATTTAAAGGAGTGTTTGGCTTATGGCAGTACTAACTTGAGTTAGTACTGTCATAGCCTTGTGGTCTTTTAAATCATTGTGAAACTTTAAATTTGAGTTTATGAATCCAAGTTTTAAGGTCTTTGAAGGTTTTTATCTGTTTTTAATCAATTTAGTTAAAAGTTGATAGAATCTGCTTAAATAAATTCAAGACATAGTTCAAATTAAGCTCTAGTTTATTTTAGCTATAATTTTATTCTCTTTGATCTTAGTTTATTGATTTGCAAGTGTATTAATCTAATCCTTAGGCCTGCATTTGTTAGTATTAAGTTTTGGTCATCTAGTGTTAATTGCATCAGTAGGATAAAATAGCCAACACACCTTTTTCAAGCTTAAAAATCAGATGGTAAAAGTAGTTGTTAGGTCTTGATATTTAGAGAACTAATAGTTTGTAGGTCATATTTAATTAGTTTGAGCTTATTTTGTTGAAATTAGCTTATTAGTTTATCTGTTTTTAGGTTTGAATCCTGCATCTTGTCTTTTCAAACCAAAAAGTAAACTTAGTACATACTGAGTCAATAAGCAGTTTTCAATTAGTTTTTTCTTTGATCATTTGATTTTCAAAATAATTTTTAAAAGCAGTTTTAGATAGCTTATAGGTTGTAGTTTAAGCTAGTTTAGTTCAATAAGCCATAAGGATCCATTAGCTTATAGGAAAATAAGCTCAAAGTCACCTTAGGGACTGTTTTGGTTTGCAGTTCTTATTAAGTGCTTATTTGAGATTTTTAGCTTATAGTTTGTAGTGTTTGCTTAATGTTTGTTTAAACTTGCTTATTAGATTAATATTTAGTTATTCCATAGCTTAATAAGGTTAGGATTTAGCTTATTGTATCTTTGCTTAAAAATAAAAAACATAGTTAAATTAGAATAAGTAGATTTTTAATAAGACTTTTTCTTTGCTTATTTGATTTTCAAAATAGTTTTTTATTGCTGTTTTAAGTACCGTTTTAGCCAAGTTTAAGTAGGTATAGAGCTTATTGTCATAAGGATCTTATTGTATGCTTAAAAATAAACTCAAAGTTGTTCTTTCTGTTTGTTTGGTTTGCAGTTTTAGATAAGAGCTTAAATGATTATTCCAGCTTATTGTCTGTTCTTTTTGCTTGTTTCTAGCCTAGCTTAGCTTATTAGGATAGACTTAGGGTTTACATTTTTAGTTTACAAGTTGCGTCTTTTTTTTTATAGTGATAGCTTATTTAGTTTTTAGTTTTAGCTTATTTTAAGTTTTTAGATAGCATTACTATAATAAAAAGCTAACTTTCCTTTAAGAGTTTTGTCAAGCTTTTAAGCTAATTTCCAGCCTATTTTCTAGTTTTTAGAAACGTTATTTTCACAAAAAGAGTTCAAATTTAGCTGTTTTAAAAGTTTGTCTTTAAAAGTTTTGAAAAATAAAAAAAGGGGAAGAAGGGAAATCGTGGGTGAGCAAGGCTTGAACCTACGACCTCAACCTTCCTTAACCCTTTTATAAACCTCACAACACACACACTCAACTAACGTGCCCTGGGGTCTTTTTCGGGTTTAGATTGCAATATTAATCTTTTATATACGATTTAGTTCTTTTAGCTTATTATGAGTTTTCAGCTTATTTCTCTGCTTATTCAATAAGCTGTTTTCACAAGCTTATTTTTCCTAGATTCCTCACCATTCAAGTTACTTTTCATGATTTTTTTCAGAATTTTTATAAAAAGTTTAGTATTTTTTATATTTAATATTCTTTAAAATCATTTTTAATTCATAAAAAATTATAAAAAAGTCAAAAAAATATAATTCTTTTTTAGAAAATTTTCTTTTAACATTTAGAACCTAGGAAAAGTAGGTTTGCTTTCGTAGGGTTAAAATTGCAAAATTTAAATTTTTAAAGAACGGGATTGATTCCCGTTCATATTTTTAGTGATTTTTAGCTTAAAACACCTTCGTTTTTAGTTTAGTTTTCTTTGTTTTAGCTTTTAAGTCAATTAAGTTTTATAAAAACCAAAAAGATCATTTTAGGCTTAATTTTAATAATTTAGGGTTTTTAGGTCCCGTTTAGAATTCCCGTTTTTAGTTAAAATTTGTCTTCCCTTAAGTGTTTTTAAGTTTTTGCCTTTTTTTCTTGTAGTTTTAGAAAACCAATATCAATATTATCCCACTCAAACATCGATTCTCAAAACGACTTTCGACTTTCCATTGCATTCCTCATCGGGGAAACGACCCGGGAATGATACTCTCGGATTACTATAATTTTGATTTTTTGATTACTACCCTCTTATCTTTATATATTATAAGTATATCTTATATTTATATTTATATAATATATATTTTAAAAGGTGTATAATCAGAACAGATCAGTTGACGATATAATATTTGCAACCACTAATACTGCCATGTGTAATGAGTTTGCTAATCCGATGATCACTAAGTTCAAGATTCAATGATGGGGTAGATGTCATTCTTTTTAGGATTACAAATTTCCTAAAGTACCAAAGGCATCTTTATAAACCAATCTAAATATGATTCTGAAATTGTTAAAAAATATGGTTTGCTTACTACTGATTCTGTCGACACACCCTTGGAAGAAAAAAGTAAACTGGATAAAGATCTACAGGGGAAACCAGTTGATGCTACACTTTATCGTGGCATGATTGGATCCCTTATGTATCTTACATCCAGTAGACCTGACCTTATCTATGCAGTCTGCTTATGTGCTCGGTATCAGGCAAAGCCTACCGAAAAGCACTTACAAGTGGTAAAACGGATCTTTTGATACCTTAAGGGAACCATTAACATGGGTCTCTGGTACTCGAAGGATATTGGTATGTCTTTAATAGCATATGCAGATATAGACCACGCGGGGTGTCAGGACACTAGACGTAGTACATCTGGTAGCGCTCAGTTCTTAGGTGACAAACTTGTTAGCTGGTCGTCCAAGAAGCAAAAGTACACGTCCATCTCGAGTACAGACGCTGAATATATTGCCTTATCTGGGTGTTGTGCTCAAATCCTATAGATGCGTTCACAGCTAACAGATTATGGTTTTCAATTCAATAAGATTCCTCTGTACTGCGACAACGAAAGTGCAATCGCCTTATGCTGTAACAATGTTCAACACTCACGAGCTAAGCACATCCATGTTCGCTACCATTTCATAAAGAAGCAAGTGGAGAATGGAATCGTGGAGCTATACTTTGTCCGGACTAAATACCAACTGGCTGACATATTCACTAAACCCTTGCCAAGAGAAAGATTTAACTTCTTGATCGAAAAGCTCGTTATGAGAAGTATGTCTTCGGAAACGTTGAAACGTCTGGCAGAGGAAACGGATGAGTAATGGTGGTAACTCATATCATGTATCATATGTACATAAGAAAACATAAAAACACAAAAATATTTTTCTTTTATATAAATTTTTCAATAAAAAAGAAAGTAAAAAATTAAAAAATCAGAAAAATATAAAAATATGTATCTCTGGCATGTCTTTTGAAAATCGATAACATTTACGGCCTTAGAAATGTCATTTAATAATGATATGAGGCTGTAAATGAAGTTCGAGCAGAAGTTTCAGAAGCTTTCAAAACATGCCAAAAATGGCTTGCTATTATTTCGGATAGCAACCCGGTCATCATCTTAAAGGCAAATATTTCAAAAAGAAAACTTGGCCATCACTACTGATTTTATGCTCGAACTTGGTTCTACTTATGAACATGCAAAGCTTGTGAGTAACTTTGTATCACATACCAGTGCTTCCATATTCCATAAGTGTTACGTGTGATAACGCTACTAATATTACATTAAATTTATCCTTAGAAATGCGAGAAATATATGTACTAACGTAATAAATATTGCAAGAATTGGTCGTTTGTTATGTAAATATTGTTTCAGGACCAAATATGGAAGGAAGGACTTAACATGCAAAGAATTTGGTTAATTACAACTAACAATCGTCAAAAGAAGAATCTAGAAAGGGACTATTGAAGTCAGAGGTACAAGTGCGCCGGTTTTATTACCAAGTGCGGCGCACTTGACAGCGTGATTTAATGCAAGGCATTTATTAGGGATGTGCGGCGCACTTTTATCCAAGTGCGGCGCACTTTCTGTGTCAGTTACTAAAAAATCATAAATGGTGCAACTTTTGAGTTGCCCAATCATCACTATAAAATGGAGCACGATTTGGAGGAGAAATATATCACTTACAACAACAACAATCAGTTCAATAAACACTTTCAATCATTCTCCAAGAATTAGAGTAAGTTCTTAGGAAGATTTGAAGGGTAAAACCTTCATCTTCATCTTTTTCGGGTAAAAGAGCAAGTGAAGTTCCGTTATTTCAGAAGTTGGAGGTGCTAGACATCAGTTATATCTTTGTTCTAAGAAGAAATTGTTAGATTGGATCTTAGTTCTTGAAATTTGGTAAAGAAACATGTTTCCATCTTTTTATAAAATGAATTTTGGATCTATCTTACTTGTTAAATGTATTTTTATTATGATAGTTGAGTAGTTTAATATGTTTAGTTAGGAACTATATAAATATTATGGATCAAACTTGATTCTTTGAATGAATTTTTGATGTGAAGAATATGAGCTTGATATTCTTGGACTTGGATCCTTTAATCTTCGTTTTGATCACATTCATTATGGGATATAGGTCGAATCGACTCCGAAATTCAAATGGTTGATTTCCAAGATGTTTGTCGTATGACAATTGACCTTAGCATTGTGGAGGACTGGCTAGAAGGAAATCGTTACTTTAACCCAAGTACAAAAAGGTTTAACACTAAACCACATGTCTTACGAACTTGGTTTAGCAAGCTTATATTACTCATCATCAAACACGGATCAAACTTAAAGCATTTTTATGATTAAAAATAAAGGCCGAAAGGGTTTTTCATTATGAATAATAGACGATCTTTTTAAGCAACTAAACATTCTTAAATTGATTATAACAACATCCGTGAATCATTCATCTACTTAAGTTTATCTATAATATTTCTTGTTTCTTAACCAAACATACCTTTTCATTGAATTAGACCATTATCTTTAGACATGTGACAATATACAAGATAATCTTTTTTTTCGTAATATTATCGACTTTATCTTAGAATTGCCAATCTCCTGTGGAACGACTTGACTTACCTACAATACAATATTACAAACGAGGGTTATACTTTACCCGTGTGTTTCCATATAATTGTTCAGTATTTTTAGTCTTATAAATTTAAAGCTTTTGAAACACATCAAGGTTTTTGGCGCCGCTGCCAAGGATTGAAAACATTTTTTTTGATAAAGTCGTTTTAATATTACAACCTGAAATTTAAAGATCACCGTACCATTTTTCTGGCAAACGAAAACCTATTTTATTGTTATACTTCAGGAAAGTGCGCCGCACTTATTCAAGGTACGCCGCACTTTGCTTGTTAATTGAGAAAAGAAGTGACTTGACCATAAAAAAAACCAAAAACCCCATAATCTGTAATTTAATGAGGAATATAATTCCAATAGTGATAATTGTTAAATTTAAATATCACTTGTGTTTAAAAATGGAAAAAGAAAAAAATATTTTCTTATTAGGATTATTTGGTTTAAATTGTAGTAACATAATTGTTAGGTTCCATTATTTGTGTTATGTCTATTTGAGGAATTATGTAGCTAGTTTAGAATTTTGATAAAGTTGTGCAAGTGAAAATTTCAACAAAAATCATATATAAAATTTCCAGAAGTGCGCCGCACTCATTCTACAGTGCGCCGGTGTTTCTGGAAAATAAAGAAGAATTTTTGACTTTACAAAAAGTGCGGCCGCACTTTTGGCAACAAACGTCCACACTTTCTGTCTGAACTAAATCAGAAGACCCAAAACTCATATTTTGCAAAGGGATTGTTTGAAATGAAGATTCCTATGTGCTTACTAATATTATGTAAGTGTAGGAAGTTGCTTATATATGCTCTAACTAACCTACTAATCTTTATTTTGATATTATGTTGTTTTAAAAGTAATATGGACTCGAGTATGGGAAAGATGTGCCTAGAAAAGGACGTGATTGAGGTCTCTAGTGACCGAAATGAAGGGTCAGGAGATTGGGATTCATCTGATTCAAAGATAATGCAGGAAGTGTGAGGAGGAAAAAAAACCTGAAGCTATGGGTCTTTCACAAAAATGTACACTAAAGAAGATAGTGATCGTTTTATTGCCCAATGTGTTTGTGAATGGTTGTATGCATCAGATGGAGTGATCCAATTTGGAAAAGGAACGGTAACTTAATCTCACAAACGACTACACAGTCAAAACTTTGGTCTTCGAGTATGAGGTTAGGAAGGGAAGAAGTTGGTAAAAAGGAATTTTTTTATGGGTGTTACTACGTGGGGAAGTTTACTTTGTTCAATTCCTTATAAATCTTGAAGAAGACGAATTTGAGCCAGGATTAATTTTTAGAAGATCATTCTTGCGTTATGCCAATGCAGTGGTAAACTTCAGAGAAGGCACTATTACAATACAACCTGACTTTGACCCTTTTCTTTTAAGCAGTGATGAAGAAGGTAACCCAAACATTGATAACTTAGAAGAATTGCTTGACTTTGACATTGATGAGGTACCATAAACAGAAACCGATCTTCCACCATTGGTATACAAAATGGGCAAAGGAAGTAGGAATAAAAAGAAAATATTGGAGAACATCATGTACTTTAATGGTGCTGGACCATCTTCATCCATTGGAACACCCTTAACCTAAGAGGAAGCGGAAAAGAGTGCACTTGTCTACAGTGTCAGTATGAGGTATGAAATGTTAGAAGAAGTGAGACCAGTAATAGAAACATTAGCCTATAGTGACTAATACAGAAAGTTGTTGGATGAAATCTGGATCGATAAAGTCAAATTAGATGGAAAGATTAAACCCGAAGAAGAAAGAGCAATGGTGAAAATGAAAGGGCAATGGATTAAGGAAAAGAAAGATCCAGGGGCATTTTTATTTCCAATAAGGTTGGAAGGCCGAATCAATAAAAATGCTCTCGCTGATACAGGATCTGACACTAACACCATGCCATACAGAATCTATGAACAACTGGGTAGAGATGATATCATGAAAGAAGAAAGAAACATAACAATGATTAACTATACAGAAGCTGAAGTAACTGGTCAGCTAGTAAATGTACTATGTCAAGTTGGATTCACCACTCTATCTGCCAAGTTCTTGATTTTGGAAATACTTGTAGATCGGGACGCACCTATCGTAGTGGGTCGTGGATTCCTTGATACAATTGGAGGCAACATTGACATTCCAAACAGGATATTTACTACTTTTGATGGGCTCACTCGCCAAACCTTTAGAGCAGCTAGATCAGAAAAAATCAGAACTGCTGAGAGCGACTCAGATGACGAGGAAGATTATGTGATTAAGAGGAATGAAATGGGGACACCAATTTACAACTCAAGACCAATCGGATACCAAAACAATACCAACCCTGCTGAAAACATGACCTTGTCAACCCTTGAATCAGTAATAAACCCTTTCAGAAAAATCAGCGTGTGGAAAAAGGCTGTAAGTTTCCTAGGATCACTCCCTGCTAAACTAAGAGATGTTGAATGGAAGCCCGATTACAAATTATGCTATTCTAATCCCGAGTTAGCAACTGGGCAGTGGAAAACTAAGATTCATTTGACCGATCCCTATGGAAATATCTACATGCATGCTTTTGTGGCAAAACCCACAAAAAGGAAATTATCTAAATATCACAAATTGAGTGACATAATGTCACCGAATTGGTTCGTCATGTAAACTTTGGAAGGAGGAATAAGGGAGAAAGAGTTTATGCACTCCCAAAATAATGTTTATCGTACTTTAATTTTACTTTTTGTCGTATGCATATCTAAATAAAATCAATTGTATTAAATTCATTATGGATTATACTTTGATGTACGGGGACTACCTCAATATTAATAAATGAAGATTTTGGTGGACTAATTTACATTTTAGTTATTATAATTAATTAAAAAATATATAGAGAGAAAGAGGGCCAAGTTCGCCGCACTTAGTGGAAGTGCACCGCACTTTTTTAGACATTTCAGAAACAAAGCTATTAAAAGAAGCTTTCTATTCATTATAAATACCACACTAAAAAAACATAGACACCGCCGGGTTTCTAATCAAAATCAAAGAAAAGATTTTAAAAACCAATCCACCAACTTCTTAATCATGCCAAGGGTATGTTTACTTGATTGCTTACTATTTCTTATCTATTATAATTATGTGTTTAGGGTTTATATCAATTAAGTTTGAAAAAATTATAAAATTATGCCAATAGAGTTTGAATAGGACTAGGATTATGCCTTGCTATTAAGAATTAAGAGATGCTATCAGAAACCCTTAAATAAATCCAGGTTTAACTATTTGGAATTAGTGTTTGGATTTTGATAAAACTATTAAGAAATTGTTTTGTTTAAAACAGAGCAGGAAGTGCGCCGGTTTTGGTTTGAAAACCGTCGCACTTGCTTGATTATTTAAGAACCGCCACACTTGTATATAAGTGCGCCACACTTTTTATCACAGAATGTCTGCAAGGTGATCAAAACATAATCAACAATGCTAAATCTTGTCTAACTTAGTTATATATCATGCCTTTGGTTGATTTGTGATGTGTAGACTTTAGGAGCATATGATCATGAGGCCGGGTCATCCCGTGCCAAACGCTCTAGAAATGTTGAAACCGTGGAAGAAGCATTACTTCCAGATGTTCACCACGAATTCTTGGAATGGAGAGGTTGTAGTAGAGAAGCAAAGTCTCGTTATAACTCTAGGTTGGCAACTAGGCTCACCAAAAATAATTTACACGTTCACAAATCGTGGAATTGGCAGTTGTTACACAAAATTGGTTGTGGGGACGAGATTGATCAAATGTTAAAAATTAGTTTGAAGGAAGCTCAAACCGAAGAGGAGGTATTCTTTTCTGTGGCTTGGGTAAGGGCTTTTAACATTTGTAAGCCTATCTACCCAGAACTTTGTTGTGAGTTCTATGCTACTTATAAGTTTGATGAAGTATGTGCGGATAATGAATTACAATCAAAGAAGATAATCAGTTTTATACTAGGAGGACGTGCTCATAGTCTAACTTTGTTGGAATTTGCAAGGAGATTGGGATTGTATCATACTGACGAAATGGAAGAAGAAGGTTTTGATACTTATTTTCAAGGAGGTTTGAGAAGTGATGAAAACTTTAATGCTAGAGAATATTGGGAAAGGATTAGCCTAGATAGGGACTTACATTTATCTAGGAGCTCAATCACTTCCATTCGATTCTCGATTCTTATAGTGTTGCATAAAATGATCACTTATGGATTATGTCAGAGGACAACTGGATATGAGAAGATTTAGATGAATGATCTGTGGTTGTTGAGTATGTTTGAGGATAGACATTAGAATGGGTATGAAAATGTGGCTTGGGTGATTGCCAAATGGATGAAAAGGAAGGGAGCTGGAAGTCAGAAGGACAGTCAGATTTGTTGTGGTCAGTTCATTTCAAAGATTGCTAAGAAGAGCAGAGTTATGATTGAAGAGATAATACGTTCCCTGAACACTCTAGTTTACTACAGAGATTTAGACAGGACTACCCTGAGAGACTTGATCGACTCTGAGGATAGATTGATTCTTGATATTCCGGTTGATGATGTACAAAGAGTTGCCGCCCAGAGAGCTCCGAGAGTTCAGCGAGCTTCGATGCAGGATTTATATGAGCGCATGGGTAGCATGGAGATCAGACAGGAGGCAATAGAGAGGATGGAGTACAGATAGGCATATCACTGGGATAGGTACCAGGGTGTCTTTGAGCATATGGCAAGAGTTTATAATGTTCCGTTGCAAGGTGCTTACAACCCACCTGGTTATGCTCAGCCCCAATACAACTAGTACTACCAGCAGTATTATCCACAGCAACCACGACAGCAGCAGCATGATGATAAAGAGGACGAGTAGTGTCGGATGACACAAGTTGGATATGTGATTATGTGTGTTTTGACACACGTGTTTCAAAAACAATATTATTAATATTATTATTATGATGTGTAAATGTCTCTATTGGCATTAAAAACAATATTTTAAAACTAATTATTTAATTAGAATAATTATTATCATACATATGTTTTGGAATATGTGTATTTGAAACAGGAAAAGGAGATGGAAAAGACGAACGCAAACAAGAGTTTTAAAGGATACGCAATGCAAAAAGTATATTTCACTTTCCCTATCTATCTTTTCTCTATAATCTTTCGCATTAGGGATGCTCATATTAAGTACGGGGGGGGAGATAACTTAGTAAAAACATTTGAAACCATATTAAATTTAATTTTTTTATTATCATAAGCAATCTGACTCGAGATGGATAACGTTACTAGCATATTATGCCACCAATTAAAAAGTGAGGTTCGCCCTTAGACTTTAAGATTTTGGGTATCCATCTTTGATACCCAAGATAATTGATGCCTTTAGCCTGTTCGAGTTAGGGTTTGATTGCAGTCATATATGTCTATTCCGTCGTTACGGATGTGTATGTATGGTCTTTGTCGCTTTTTCTGGAACAGTGGTATCGGTTGAAAATTATGAGTGTGCCGGTGATTTGTAAATTCTAGAACTTGTGCTTGAAATCTTTTCGAGACCGCAGTAAGATCATGCTTGCGTGATATAAACATTTTTCTGATTAAGAGGTATTATTAAAATGGAAAATATAAATGAATTACTTTGTTGAAAAAACTTTTTAATTAAATCATATGAAATTTTATCCGTTCAAAGTGTTGCGCGTATCTGCAAGTGTTCTTATCATAAGTATGGGGGGAAAGCAAGTTCCCCCAAAATCCCCAAGAATGTTAAAAAAAGTATGAATATCTGAATATCACCAAAAAGAAGAAGTTCGATGGAATAAACGGATAAGATGGATTGTTATTTAATTATAAACTCTTTTCAACAAAACGAACCCAAAACTTACTAGTATGTAACCTCTTTCGAAGATAATGTTCGGTGCTTACGCCATGTCGGTGGAGTTTAGTTTCTAGTACAAGCTTATGGTAATTTGTACATTTCATGACTGCGCATTTGAGTGACTCCCGTTTATTACCCTTTTCACTAAATTGAGCGTGAGTGAAAAATAAAACTTATCTGAAATTTCGTGAGTTGCTTTGTCGCGTTATCTATGCTTATGATTTCTAACTGATACAACGAAATTCTTTCGCTTTGATTGCTTGAGGGCAAGCAATAAGCTAAGTATGGGAGGATTTGATAACGCTCCAAATATACATAAAATATCCCTTAGAAATGCGAGAAATATATGTACTAACGCAATAAACATTGCAAGAATTGGTCGTTTGTTATGTAAATATTGTTTCAGGACCAAATATGGAAGGAAGGACTTAACGTGCAAAGAATTTGGTTAATTACAACTAACAATCGTCAAAAGAAGAATCTAGAAAGGGACTATTGAAGTCAGAGGCATAAGTGCACCGGTTTTATTACCAAGTGCGGCACACTTAACAGCGTGATTTAATGCAATGCATTTATTAGGGATGTGCGGCGCACTTTTATCCAAGTGCGGCGTACTTTTTGTGTCAGTTACTAAAAAATCATAAATGGTGCAACTTTTGAGTTGCCCAATCATCACTATAAAATGGAGCATGATTTGAAGGAGAAATATATCACTTACAACAACAACAATCAGTTCAATAACACTTTCAATCATTCTCCAAGAATTGGAGTAAGTTCTTAGGAAGATTTAAAGGGTAAAACCTTCATCTTCATCTTTTCTGGGTAAAAGAGCAAGTGAAGTTCTGTTATTTCAGAAGTTGAGTGTAGACATACAGTTATTCTTTGTTTAAGAAGAAATTGTTAGATTGGATTTTTGTTCTTGAAATTTGGTAAAGAAACATGTTTCCATCTTTTTATAAAATGAATTTTGGATCTATCTTACTTGTTAAATGTATTGTTATTATGATAGTTGAGTAGTTTAATATGTTTGGTTAGGAACTATATAAATATTATGGATTAAACTTGATTCTTTGAATGAATTTTTGATGTGAAGAATATGAGCTTGATGTTCTTGGACTTGGATCCTTTAATGAATTTCATTGATTACATTCATACGGTTATAGGTCGAAAAGACCGGATTAAATGGTTGATTTCCAAGTTGTTTGTCTATGACAACTAGACCTTAGCCTTGTGAGGATTGGCTAAGGAAACGAACATTAACCCAAGTACAAAAAGGTTTAACCATAAAAACAATGTCTACGAACTTGGCTTTGCAAGCTTATTATTACTCATCATCAAAACACGGATCAAATTTTAAAGCATTTTCATGATTAAAAATAAGGCGAAACTGGGTTTTTCATATGAATTATAGACGATTTTTTAAGCAACTAAAATTCTTAAAATTGATTAGAACTATATACGTGAATCATTCATCTACCTTAAGTTTATCTATAAAATTTTTGGTTTAACCAAACAATGCCTCTTTAATGAATTTGACCATTATATTTAGAACCGTGACAATTACAAACATAATCTTTTATATGTAATATTATCGTCTTTACTTTAGAATTTCCAATCTCCTGTGGAATGGGGATGACTTTCCTTCAATACTATATTACAAACGAGGGTTATACTTTACCCGTGTGTTTCCATATAATTGTTCAGTATTTTCAGTCTTATAAATTTAAAGCTTTTGAAACACATCAACGTGTTAGGTGATGACATCAAATAATGTCACTTTATTATATCATTTATCCCACTCGTTGTATTTGCCCACCTTTTATACTATTATTGCTTTATTGTTAATTAATTGTTAAAGTTTATAAATGCAATAATTCAGGAGTGTTTTGTGAAGACAAGCTAAAAGGCGCATAATTTGGAACTAAAATGAAGACATTTGAAGAATGCTAATTTCGGACTACATACGTCGTATCCAACAAAAGAGATATGGCGTATCAGCACCAAGACTTCACAAGAAAACGCGTTTGACCAATTGCCAATACGATGTATCCCGTTGTTTACACATCGGCCCGTATTTATAGAGGATTAATATTCAAAGATACAGTAAATAAAGTGGAATAGGTAAGATATCACTGGATTGATAAAGTAGCGGGCACACTAAGGAATCCAGCCCAATACGCCTCCAGCCCTATACGCCGTATTGGCCTAGCCAGATACGTCGTATTGAGTCTTTTTTAGTCACTATAAATAGAAGACTCAAAAATAAGTTTTCAGTGTGCAATATCATATTCTTTGTACCAGACTCACTAAAAGATGAATTTTAGAAGAGAAGAACAGCCACCAAGGTCAAGCATCGATCACGAATCCATAGAAGACATCGTGTAATTTTTACTCTCTTAATCGTTCGATTCTAATTGTTTGATTACGCTAGTATAATTACAATGATTGTGGGCTAATAACCTCAGGTATTAGCCATCTTAATGAAAGCTTAATGTTTGGTTTGTTTTAATATCGATTTCTTAATTAATCATTGATTGTTTAATTATGTTTATCACCTTATACTTGCTTATGTGTTTGAATATGCGACCTATCATTCAACTGGGTCTAGTGATACCTAAAAAGTAATCTAGATACCGGGATAGCTCTCCATATCGTGTTTTATATTACTAGACCAATAGGATCACAAATAACGTTCTATCTTTACCTTTTAATTATGAGCTTAGTTGGACCGATAGGTGTCCCGTTTATGTTTCAACAAGTATATTCTTAATTAATTGGTAAAGACTCGAATAGTGAACTACCAGTATATAAAACACCGTCAAGCAATAAGTGGGTAAAGTCCCAATGGGCTAGGGTTTTGACAGGATCACCACTGCTTGATTCCCTAAGATAGATTATAATTAAACTAAAGGATACTTTATGCGGATGCGTTAATTGTGACAGGACTAACCGTGTCTAGGTCTTAGGATGATGTCCCGCCTAAGTCTTAAGAATGATATGCCGCTTCGAGATAAGTAAATCATTGCACTAAAACAAACAAACCAACATTGAACTGGATTTAATATGGCTAATACAGTTTTCTATCATTTGGCTTGTACCGCTTTCCTATCTTCTGATTTCCTTCTTTTGTGTTTATTGTGTATTGAATTGATATTTGTCACCACCAAACCTTTGCCAGTCTCTCAGGCTGAACCCCCCCATATCATTAAACAACGTATATAGCATAGGTTTAACCAGTAATTAGAATTAACATAGACTAATTAGGACTAATTAAAATACTGATAGAATATAGGATTAGTGTTTCACTCTTAGTGTTCGACACCCTACTTACCGCAAAACTCCATCTTGACCGGGTACACTGCTCGTTAAAGTGTTGTTTTAGTTTTGTCGGCTAAATATAAATTTAAAACTTGATAATCAAATAATTAACCCTACACGACGGCACATCAGGTTTTTAACGCCGTTGCCGGGGAGTGAATTAATTTAAACCTTATTCTTATTAATATTTCTAACCATTAATTAATTTAACTTAGTGTAATCTAATCATTTAAATTCTGTTTGTATTTATTTGTATTGTTTGTATTTATTATTTATTTAAATTCCAGCATTTAATTATTTTTAATAGTATTATGTTCTGATTGATCACCTGATACGCCGTATCCACCAGTTGGATACGACGTATCAAAAATTCTACCCAGAACAGCGTATTGAATTTTACAGTCTAAACGACGTATCTGTTCTTCCAAACATACGGCGTATTCTGTGAAATCAATACGGCGTACTGGTATTCAACAGACCTATACGGCGTATTCAATTAATTGGATACGGCGTATCTGTCGTCTGATACAGTAGCAGACCAAAGCTTTATTCGTTTCAATTCTACAGTTAATTTCTCTCATTAGAACACATCCTACTAATTTATTGTCATTTGTTTCAGGTAGTGCATGACAAGGAGTTCTACTAAAGAACTATTCTCACCTTTGGAAAACCCAGAACAAAAATTTTGCTCAAGGAGGAGGCTTTTCAATACGTCAAGTCTTGTAGAATCGAATTCACATGAGTTTGATCAAATTTCTGACATCTAGGAACAATCAGAGGAAGAAGTAAGAGAAATAATGACGGAAAAAATGGAGCAATACATGAGCAAAACCCGAGGAGATTACGGGAAGGGCGTTACTAGTCCCACAATCAACCAAGACACCCACTTTGAATTAAAACAGCAATTTCTCAAAGAACTTTGTGACAATACTTTTAGTGGTCCGGAACACGAAGATGCAAACGAACACATCGAAAAGGTTCTAGAGATTGCTGACTTATGTCACATCCTAAAAATAACTCAAGATCAAATCATGCTTCGAGCCTTTCCTGTATCCCTTACTGGGGCCGCAAGCAGGTGGCTAAGGAACCCACCATTAGGATCGATTACAACCTGAGAGGTTCTTAAAACTAAGTTTCTGAACAAATAGTGTCCACCTGCCCGTACCGCAAAGAAAATGGAGGAATTTAACAACTTCCAGCAAGAACCCGATGAAACCTTTTTCCGTGCATGGGAAAGATTTAAATAATTGCTGATGAAGTGTCCTCAACATTACTTAACCGATATGCACAAAGTCATCTTGTTTTATAACGGGCTTGATGTTCCAACTCAACAAATCTGAGATTCAAAGGGTGCCATACCTTCCAAAACTGCTATAGATGCTAAAGTAGCCATCCAAGAAATGGCTGAATTCTCTCAGAAATGGCACAATGGAACATCTTCAAGGTCTAGAAGTACTAAAACTTCTAACAGGCTTGCTGCTATCCAAGCCCAACTCAACAATCTCAGACGAGAAATAAAGAAAGTAAATGAGAAAATGTATACTGCTCAGGTCAGATGCAAACTATGCAAGGGACCATACTATATGAAAGATTGTCCATAAAAGGAAGAAGGAAAAACTTTAGAAGAATTTTACTATACACAGTTCGGTACACCGTATCAACCTGGAGGACAGTATAGAGTAGCAGGGCCAAGATTCTACCAACGGAACAATGGAAACTCTTTGTATCCTAATCATAGACCAAGCCTGGAAGAATCACTAACCAAATTTATGGCAGAATCAGCTAAGAGGCATGAAGAAAACTCGAACATAATCAAGGAGATCCGAGCTTCTACCGATGCATCAATAAGAAATCAAGGTGCTTCAATTAAGACCTTGGAAATACAAATCAGACAGATGAGTAATATAACACCCCGTGTTTTAGGGTCATTGACGTCGTCAATAAATTCACTATGTATTTTTAGTATTGTACGCGTTTGCTTTTAATCGTAATCGTTAAGTTAAATCGCGTAAGCTAAAAATTATCGTTCAATGTAGACGAGCATCAAACAATTAAATGTTCACATCAAGCAAGTGTTAAGTAATTATTTTAATGATAATTATTAACTTTGTTCATTTTTATTTTTATTGGTTACGTAAATTGGTTACGTTTCGCGATAAAATACGTTTAGGCATTCCCAAAAGCACCAAAACCTATCTATGCTTCAAGAAATACCCACGATTATACCCAATACTCAAAATAATCAAAATATCATCATACATATGTGTATGTAGCCGGATATGC
>BQNB010118720.1:8299-20940 GCA_026074375.1 Tanacetum coccineum
CAAGATTTGTACCCTTTTTACTGCATTTTTTAAATATTAATGTCATTTTAACTTTCAGTTATTTAAATTTCTTGTCTTTTAATTTACTTGCAATTTTTCATTGTCGTTTTAAAGTTTACTTTAATTTCATGTGATTTAAGTTATTGTCTTTTTAATTCTGTTTGTTAAGCTCATTTATAAGCTTCTAAGTTATTAAAAGTTTCTTTGTAAGTGTATTTAAAAATCTGTCAAGGTTTTTACCCCTTAAAGGGGTGTTTGGGTTAACTTTTGAAAATGGGTCAAATTGGGTTAAAGACCATTTGGGCCACTTGGCCATCTTTGGCAAGCATTATTGAGATAATTTTAATCTGTTTTTAAAGTTTTTAAAAGTTAAAAAGTTGTTTTTGGGTTTTTGCTAATAAGCACTTGAATCTGTTGGACCAAAATAGTTTTATAGAGCTCATTATGCCAAGACTCTTAAAACAGCTTATGAGACTTATTCTTGTGTTATTTTTCAGTGTCCAAATGCAATTGTCCAAGTGGTTTTAGTTCATCTTTTGTTTTACTAAATTCTGTCAAAGTTTTCTCAAGTATATTTTTTTTCAAGTTAAGTCTGCCATTTTTCAAAATGATTTTCAGTTAGTAAAAAAGTGTTTTTAGATTTCAAAAATTTGTGCACAAGCTGGTTTCGTGTTATACTCAATCTGTTTTCACTTATTTTTGCAATTGGAGCTTATTTCATGGCTTATTCATAAGCCTACACTAAGCCCTCTTCAATACAAACTAAAGTCCCCTGGTGCAAACTGCCATATTTCCTAGCTTCTTTTTGTAGCAAAAATGTGTTTCATACTTTGATTTCTTAGCTTTTCTAAAAAGGCCATAAGCTCTTTGATAAACCCCCTTATTTTCAGACCTTAAGTCACACTCTAGCTAGCTTATTTTCAGGCTTTAAGTAGGCATTTTGAATTTTTTTAAGCATAGTTTAGGATATAGCTTATTGTTGTTCCAGCTTATTTAGTTCTCTTTAATTGTTGTTTTTGAGTCCTTAGTTGCTTATTAGGTATGTTGGTTACCCTAGATAGCTTATTGAGCACTTTCCCATTGCTTATTGTGATTTAAGCCCAAAGCCACAACCAACAGTACTAACTCTTAAGTTAGTACTGCTGAGGGTTTAAGCCAATTTCTGGCTTATTAAGCTTATTCCATTTGCTTATTATTGTTCCTAGTAGTTCTTTATGATGGTGTTAAGCTGTGCTTGTTCACTTTTCCGTGCTCATTTCCAACTTTGCTTGCTTATTTTGTGTTAACAGTCAAAAACATTTAGCTAGTTAAGTTTTAAGCTTAGTTAAGCTTTCTGTCTAAGTTTAAGCCGTTTTCAGCTTATTTAGTTATAGATTCTAACCCATTAGTGCTTATTTAGGTTAATTAGATAATTCTTTTAGTTTATTAGTTCAAATTCTAGCTTATTAGTGTTAACAGTCAAAGAGATAAAGCCATTTTTAGCCATTAAGCTAACTTTAAGCTTCTGTCGGTTTTAGATAAGCTTTTTCAGCTTATTTTCAGCTTTTCACCAAAAGTTGTAGTTACAAAAAATAATAAGCCCCATGTGTTCTATAAGTTTGTTTAAAAAGTTTTTGTAAAAAAAAAGGGGAGATAAGGGGAAACCCGGGTGAGCAAGACTCGAACCCGGGTCTCACCCTCAATACACCCCTTTTATAACTCGCTTACCGCTGTGCCCTTGGGTCTTTTATGTAAGACCCTTGGGCACATAGATATTTAAGGTAGTTTTGCCCCATATAGCTATAAGCTCGTTTGAGCTTATTTTCGTCTTATTTATAAGCCAAAATTTGGGTTTCTTATTTTTCTTAGGTTAGTATTAGTATAAAGTAATTTTAGTAATTTTTTCAGAATTTTTAAAAATAGTTTAGTATTTTTTATAATTTAATTTCGTTATTTGTCATTTAGTATCTAATTTAGCTTTTAAATTTGTTTTAGGGTTAAATTTGAAGATTTTAGGTTTTTGACCTAGTCATATATTTCGTAGGAAAAATATAAAAATTTTCGTAGGGTCATTTTTGTAACCTTTTGATTTTTAAAGAACGGGGCTCGGTGCGTTTTTGTCTTGACTCGTTTTAGGGTTCAAACACTCCTTTGTCAGTCTATAGTCTTTTTTCATTCTTCGTTATTAGTCCCCTAGAGTAATTTAGAAGCAAAAATTTCTATTGTAGGGTAATTTGAAGATTTAGGTTTTAGACTCTTTGTTCGTGATTACGTGCTCTCTTTTTTTTCAGCTTAATTTCATAATTTTTAGGTTTTTCTTAAACGTTTTTGTTTGTTATTGTTTAATTTAACTTTCCACACTCTCAAATCATTTCTCTCATTCAAACTCCAATCTTCCGACTGTATCGATTTTCCAGCACAGCCTCGTTGGGGATAAACGACCCAGGAACATTCTATACTACTTCTCGGTTTCATTGATTTGTGTTGTTTTTTAGATATTATATATTTTATAATATATATTTTATTATATTATATATTTAGAAAAAAAAACTATTAATCAATTTTTGGCGCCGCTGCCGGGGAGGCTGTGATACCGACTATCGTTGCTGTTGATCATTTGTGTTTGAAGCTGTGAATATTATCTATAAAAAACCAAAAACCAAAAAAAAAAAAATCAAATCAAAAATATAAAAACATTATCCTTAATTATCAATAAAAATCATCATCAATATAATGCTTTCACCTAAAGCATTATCATAATAAGTTCCCGAATAAAAGATTTAAAACTTGCATTTGTGTCACTTGTGAAATACGGCTCACCTTTAATTGATAAACAAACTATAAGAGGGATATAAGGAGGGTGTCTAGACTACGACCCGAAAGGAGAAGTTTTTAATATCTATCGCGCTTTCCTCCCGCTCCTCCCTCCTTGTGCATTTGTCTTTTAAAAGAGCTTACCGTGAAACAAGTATGAATATTGTTTAAGTTGTCTACTCATTTTGTCATTTAATAAAAGATTGGCTTAAAAAATCAAAAAGCCAAAAATCATCTTCTTTTTTCCTTTCATTATCATATTAATTCTTTTCTTTAACCTTCTTTGGTTTATGTCTTATGGCAATCACTCAATCGTTCGTTTGTGAATCACCTTTACGCGATTAAAGAGGTTCGTCTTGTGGAAATTTGCACACCAAAGACTGAGGTTTCCAAAGGAGTCTTGAAAACAAGATTCTTGTTCCCAATAGCCACCCACTTGTCTCAAACAACCCTTAAAATTGAAAAAAATTTGTCTCGATTGTGGAGGACCCGTTCATGGTCTACTATTATTGTCGACAATGTGCTCAAATACGAAAGGCATTGAGGAAGTTTATCAAGACTTCCAAAAGCACTTCCAAGTCAGTCCAATGCAATACTAACTTTGTTGATCAAGAGCCCATCGTTGTCAACAAGGCCCCGGTGGTTAATTCTTCACAAAGCCCTCCACAAATTAACCACAAATGTATTGTTACGAGTGCGTGATTCATTAGACGGATATCTTTTTGTACAACTGATGCACTTGTAAGTCTCGTGGGAAAGTGTGCTCATTATGGTTATAATTAGTCCACTGACGCAAATTCCGATTTATCTCTAATCCCGGAACATAGCTACAAATCAAAACTTTATGAGATCCCACAAAAGTTTGCAAACTTGCAACAACAATGTCTTTTTGTACGTGGCCAAACAATGTGGATGAAATGTAGTAGGATTGAATTTGTTTATATTGTACGTGTTTGGAAATGGAACACCAATCACTTTTTCAACTCCGTACTCTTCTAACGACACTCCAAGTTTTGCAAACCACCCTCCACAAAATTTTCAAAGTTTTCAGCAACAATATCCTTGTTGTGAAAATTGCGGGGGACCTCATGAAACTTACCAATGTCAACCAATGAATGAAGACTATTATCATGAGCAAATACTGGCTATGATCATAATTCTTTCTCTTTTGGTTTTGACCAATTTATAACCCCCTGCAAGATACCAGTCAATCACCAATCTTCAATTCCCAAAATGGAGCTCTAATTCCCAAAAGTGAGTTCTCAATACCCACAAAATGATCTTCTTCTCAATTCTAGTAATAAGCTTATGGAACAAATGACAACCTTATGTGATTTGGTTGGTCAAGCTATACAAAAGAAGGAAGAAGAAAAGCGAATTGCGGAAGAGCAAGCGGCTGAAGATCGTTATTGGAAGATTCCCATTTGCTACGATGATGACGAGGACTATACCATTGCAATCACACCCGTCTTACCAACAATAGCCCGTTTAACTCTCTAAGTATGGGGGATGAGCATCTTGACACTATTCCGGCAACGGAATCGGACGAAGTAATAAAGTCTAGTGTTGAGAACCTTGTCCCAATCCCAAGTGAGCCCGAGGGTATTCCTGACAGTATGTGTGATGTGCCTCTTTGTAACAATCCTACCTCTCTTGAAGCTTTCAAAGAACATTCTGAGACTAAACATCGATTCACGAGTATTCTCTTCGAGTGATGACGATTCTTATGAGAACATCGATTATGTCGATGCATCACCTCCCGATGCTGAGATCGTCAGCCTAGAGGTGGTAGAGATTGTTATCCCGGAAGTTGGAGGGATTGACACCGATATTCTTCAAACAATCAAAGACGATATACTTCGTGAAAAATTGTTGAATGTCAATATTCTTATTGCTAACATCGAAGCATTAAAAGATAATCCCACTCCATCTTCCGATGTTATGACCAAGTCTTCCTCCACATCTCTTAACCTTTTCTTGGAGGAGACTAACACCTTTGATAATTCTTCACCCGAAGCTGAAACTTTCTGCTTTGATTTGGAAGAGAATAGTAGTGGCAGTACCACTACCCGTTCTGATTTTTCTCTTCCGGATTATGAAGCTTTCTATCTGTTTACGAACGATATTAAAGAAAAGGAGTAGTGCAAGTACCACTACTCAGTGGCTGATTTTCTCAATATGATTCTTTCATCTTTGATCTTTCAATCAAGCCAACTTCCTCCTGCCGAAATGAAGTGATTTTATCATGAGGAGTTCGCCGCTGAACTTGCTCACATCAATCTCCACCGAGTATGATCATGTCTGCTTTAAGATTTAGCCCAGCTGGCAATCTTAACTATGTATGTGGTGGAAGACATTTTCCAAACAAGAGAACCAAGAGTTCATGTGCCTAATGTTTTAAACACCCACCCCACCCTTCACCTGGATCTGGATCTCATACTTTTTAGTGAACCTCTCTTCGCTTATATTGTATGGATCTTTCTTCCTTTTCTCACGTATCCAGTTGCTCCTCCATATCTTCTCTCCTGTGGGAATGAAGATACCATTTTTGACCCCGGCATCTCCATTTATCATTCTTTTATGCCGGATGTATCTCATCAGAGTGGAACTTTCATGAAAATCAATGTTTATCCAAACCACTTGAATGAAAGTCCGATGGAGATTTTATCTTCCACTTGCTCCCCCATGGACCAATGAATTCGGGGTCGAGTCAAGCTTGTGACTCGGTTAACAAAAACAAGCTCTTCCGTGGAGCACCCCATGCATATCCATTCTAATCTTCTTTTATTTCTAATATTGTGTTTAGTGTATGTGAGAGAAGCTCGCCTCTACCATTATGCTCGTGTTTGTTTTTGTGTGTAATGTCCCAGGATGTCCCGGATTTTTGAATGTCTCTCGTGCTATTTGTTCCTTCATCACAAGACTTTCACAATCCTCAGCTTTATTTGGAATCCCGATATCCTAAACTTATCGCTAACGTTTATCTTTAAGCATACTTAATAAATGGCTTAGGATTTATGTAGAAACCCTTCTTAAAACATTGAGGACAATGTTTAATTCTAGTATGGGGGGATCTTCGATTTGATTGTGCCTGCAGCCGTTGTTTTCACGTAATCCCGTTTTTACCACCAAAATTTCAAAAAAAATGAAAAAATTTAAAAAATTTCAAAAATAAAATAAGTGTTTTGTCACAATTTTGACTTTCCTGCTGGGTAGAATAAGAGGTAAATATGACTCGATCGAGCGAGTATGAGCTCTATCGTGTTCCTTAACTTAGACTAAGCGTTCGCGAATACTCGCGAAGAACGAAAAATGATAGTGTTAAGTATATAAGTTTGGGGATGCTAAACAAAGATTATTTGGAAATCTTAAGAGCTCATGTGTGTAATTTGTCGCTTTTTCTCCCATAAGATTCTAACCTGATTAATATACGTGCTACTTTTGGAAATTAAACTTAAATCAATAATTTTTATGTAGTATATAGCAAAAACTTTAGACTTAGTTCAAATTTATACTTGAATTTTTCAAAAAGACGTTTTCCTATTTTTTTTTAAAAACATGATGAAAAATGAAAAAATATAATAAACTGTGGGTTGATAAAAGTTTGCTGTATCTTGCCGGCTCACAACCGATGTTACAGCCTTCTAAAGAAAACCCATAGTAAGAATAATTATCCGAGACTGATAAAAGTTTGCTGCATCTTGCCGGCTCACAACCGATGTTGCAGCCTTCTAAAAGGTCGAGGGTTACAAACTGCGTAAATAGTTAATATTAAGTGTGAATAAAAGATCTCTTTTTGTTAAATTCAAATATGCTTTTGAACTTTGGCTATTATATTTATAAGCTATGTGTATACGGGAAACCTGAGAGTTTTTGAAACCTAAGGTCCGAGAGAGTCCGATACTAGTCTCTGTGGGGTGTCAAAAGCCTGGTCACTTAACCGCAAGGTTGGGATGTGCCGAGACGAAAGTCGCTACATGGGATGATCTCGCCTTCAAACTCATTATTCTCGGGTGGAACGTGAAACATAGAATGTTGCAAACATTGATCCATGGTTGAAATTCAAAATAGCACATACACCTTAAGATATAAATTGTCGGGAGTGAAAAGTTTCAAATTCAAATAATGGATAATTGTTTATGCATCCTTAACTATAATTACGGTGATTTCGTTTTTAGCTTGGTTTAAATAAGTGAAAGAGTCGGGAACGATGAATTTAATCCATTTTATTGGTGCATTCCGGATCGAAATGCATCTTGTTTCTAGACCTTAAAGTTATTAAATAACGAAAGTCAAAACGTTCTATGTTGATTAATGAAAATGAAAAATACAAAAAAGATGTGTAAAATAGTTTGTAAACATATAAAAAATGGTAAGACATGGGATTTTCAAAACTTTTGAGTCCATTGACTCCTCGAAATGAAACTAGCTACTTTTTCCAAGTATTAGTCGACAAGGGCGATTAAGATTCTTAGTTTTAATTGCTTTACTTCATAGCATTGCGTGAGGACACGGCAATACCTTAGTATGGGGGATTTTGGTATGTGTTTAATTACACATACCTTTTACCTTTAAAAACGAGCTAAAATAACCAAAAACGGACTTAAAATGCCAAAAATATGCTTGTTTTGCTAATTATGTTGTGCAGGAACGGATATCTAAGAAAAGGACGAAAAACGAAGCCAAAACGACAAAACCGGACACAGAATGGAAAAGCGTGGAAAAGACAAAGACAAGACCAAGCCCAAGTGTCAAAAAGTCAACCCAAGTCAACCCCGACAAATCCAAAGGCCACAAGTGAAGAAAAATAAGTTTAGGGACTCAAATTGCCAAATCCCTAAACTTATTTAAAGAGGAAAAAGAAGAAAATAAAGAGAAGGTTTAAAACTGCCAAATACCTAAAGTATTAACCACAAGGGGCAATTCTGCCAAGTCCCCAAAACCATAACTAACAAGGACCATGGGGGTAATAACATGAATAACCTTTGGGGACTGAAACTGCCAAAGTCCCCAAACTTTCATTAACCAAGGACGAAAACTGCAAACACCCTTATATCCTTGGAGGACCAAACTTGCCAAACTTACAAACCCTCACCCCAAGTTTAAAAACACTGTATATCTTCTCCAAACTTTCTCGCCTTAACCCAAAACCCTCTTCCTGTCACTCTCACACCTTGGAAACCTCCTCACACCCCTCCAAAAACATCACCCTCTCAAACCCCACACCTCACCCCACCTTATGAACACGTTGGCAATCCTAGAGGTTTTAATTGGTCAAGGCGAATCAAGGGTTTGGATCATTTTGATTGGGGGCCAAGAAATTTGAAGGGCTCAGATTGTTTGTGTCTTTTCTCTCACAACACAAACACAAGTAGCACAACAAGAAGAACCTGGACATCTATAAAAGGAGAAGAAAGATGAACAGTAAAAGGAGAGTTTTAGGAGTAGTTTTAGCTTATTACTTTAAAATTTCAGCTTATTGTATTTCATTTTAAATTCTGTCATTTACTTTCAAAGCTTTGTACCTCATCTCATTTTAATACAAGATAACTTCATTTCCAGCTTTCAATTTATGTTTCAAGTTTCCTTTTAAGCAATTAAATCTTCATAAGCTTTCATACTGTTTCATTAAGCTCTCTTGTTTTCCTTAAGCTTCTAAATTCAAATTCAATATCTCAGTTTTAAGTTTTTCACAATAAAAGCTCATTCAAGCTAATTTACTTAAAAAAAATTCAAGTACACGTCATGGAAGCCATAATAAGCTGCTGATGGTGAAATAAGCCAGAAATGGAAGGGCTAGTGGTTTGATAAGCTTCTATTTCAACCAGCTGGACTTAGGGGTGTAGGTTAGTGATTTAGGATTCCTTTACATTTGGACCATTGGTAAGTGTTCATTTATAGTTTTATGCATAATTACTGTTCAAATGCTTATGTCTTGCTTATTCTACTTATAGTTCATGTTTAAGTGCTTATATGTCCTTATCATGCCTTTTTCTTAATCTGTTCTTGCCTTTAATTGCCTGTTTTAGTTTAAATTTTGAAAAATACAATTTAAGGGAGTGTTTGGCACAGGAAGAAAAACAGCAGCCAAACACACCTATAGACTCCTAAGTGCACTTTAAGTCAGTTTCATAAGCTCATATTAAATTCTTAGTTTAGGTTTTAAGAGTTTTTAAAAGTTAGGATCCATTCTTAAGTCATTTCACAAGTTAGGTTTTAAATTCAGCCTCTAAATGCAGTCTAGCTTATTATATTCTTAGAATTATTAATCTGTTTTTTTAGCACTCATTTCAGTCTCATCCTATAGGTAAAATGCAGTAGTAAAAGTACCTAGGATTGTCTCTCATTCTCTTGTAAATTTTACACTTAAACTGTCAATTGCATCAGATTAAAAAAATGATAACCAGCCTTTTTCAAGTAGCTATAACTCTTTCATGTCTTATTCAAAATAGCTTTTAATTGTTTTTTCTTATAGTTTGGAGGTCAATCTTAATCTGTTTTTAGGATTTAAGGTTTTGCTTATTTGTTTGCTAGCTTATAAATCAGCTCAAAGTTGCCTCCTCATTCTGTTTTATCTCCGTTATAGTATAAGTGCTTATTTGTCTTCTAGCTTATTTAGTTATTATTTTTTGCTCAAATTAGCTTTTACTTGCGTATTAGGTTTAGTTAAATGCCTGTCCTTACTCATCTTCAATTGTCTTTAGCTTATTAGTCTAAAAGTCCAAAAGACTTAAGCATTTTAGCCTTTAAGTTCATTTAAGCTTACTGTCACTTTTCTTTAAGCTCTTTTCCAGCTTATTTAGTTGTAGAATTTAACTCACAAGTGCTTATTTAGGATAGGGTAGAACCCCTTTTTAGCTTATTTGATCGAATGTTAGCTTAATAGTTCACAAAGGCACCAAGAAAAAATCATTTAAGCCTTTAAGCTCAATTTAGCAAACTGCCATCAAAAAGCCACTTTTTCAGCTTATTCTTAGCTTTTCATAAAAAGTTTTAGTTTTAGAAAATAATAAGCTTCATGTCCTTTACAACTTTGCTTTTGAAAGTTTGTCCAAAAAAAAGAAGGGAGATAAGGGGTGACCCGGGTGAGCAAGACTCGAACCCGGGTCTCAACCCTCAATACACCCCTCTTTTGTACCATCCTTACCGCTGTGCCCTTGGGTCTTTTATGTAAGACCCTTGGGCACTCAGATATTTAAGGTATATTTGGCTCTATTAAATCATAAAAAATTATAAAAAAGTCAAAAAAATAAAATTCTTTTTTTCAAAATTTTCTTTTATCAAGTAGGACCTAGGAAAAATAAAATTGCATCCGTAGGGTTTATTTTGCAAAATTTTGTTTTTTAAAGAACGGGATTAAAATCCCGTTCTCGTTTTCGCGTTTTTAAGCTTAATTTACTTCCGTTTTTGGTCTAGTTTTCTTTATTCTTACTTTTTAGTCATTTAGGACTTATTGAAAGTAAGAAAATCACTTTAGGATTTAAATTTAATAAATTAGGTTTTAAGTCGCGTTCGTTTTTAAGTCCCGTTCTCGTTTTTGTGTTTTAAGTTTATTTGCCTTTATTTTTCTGTTCCTGTAGACTTAGGTTTTCCTTTTATGCCTTATTTATGCTTCCCGTAGATTTTTAAGTTATTTAATTACCTTTTTATGCTTTCCCGTAGTTTTAAGTTTAAATTCCCGTGCCTTTTTATGTTTTTCCCGTAGTTTTAAGTATTCCTTAGTTAAATTTCCATAATTTCTCGTAGAATTTAGAAAATCAAATCAAATCCTTCTTTCATTCAAGCATCCAAAAGTCAAACCAATAACGTATCCGTCAATTTCACGCCTCATCGGGGATAACGACCCAAGAATCGCGTGCTTCCCGGTTTACTACATTTGATTGATATTTTTTATTCTCATTATTATATTTATATATTTATTTATATTTATATATATAGTAAGGGTCGAATTTACGATCATCATCTTGGCGCCGTTGCCAGGGAGGTGTGTTGCGACAATATCGTTACGTGATTGACGATTAGTGACTTGAAGACCCTTCTTCGTGAAGTTATCATTCTCGTTTGTGAATATTTTCTTCTTATTATTTTAAAAATATAAAAATTATAAAAAAATTATAAAAACAAGAAAAACCAAAAACTTAAAAACATTTTCCATAATTATCAATAAAAATCATCATCAATATAATGCATTCAACTGAAGCATTATCATAATAAGTTCCCGAACAAAAGATTTAAAACTTGCCTTTGTGTCACTTGTAAGTACGGCTCACCTTTAATTGATAAACAAACTATAAGAGGGGTATAAGGAGGGTTATTTCGAGGAACTACGACCCGAAAGGAGAAGGTTTTTAATAGCTTCGCGCTTTCCCGCTCCTTCGCTCCTTTGTGCGTTTTTCTTTTAGAGAGTTACCGTGAAACAAGTTGATTATTGGTTTAAGTTGTCTTATCTCATTTTGTCCGTTAATAAAATATGTTGCTTAAAAACTCGAAAAACCAAAAATAATCTTCTTTTTCTTCTTTTTCTTCTTATCCATTTAATTCTTTTATTATCCCTCTAAATTGTTTAATTCTTATGGCGTCATTCGACTATCGTTTAAATCCCTTTTACACGATTAAAGAATGCTCGTCTTGTGAAGCTTTATACACTAGAAACTGTGGTTGTTCAAAAGGGAGTCTTGGAGACAAGATTCTTGTTCCCATACCCAATTTGTCTCAACGACCCCTTATTTTTGAAAAAAATTGTCTCAATTGTGGACACCCGGTTCATGGTCTATATTGTCGACAATGTGCTCTAATACGAAAGACATTGGAGGAAGTTTTTCAAGATTTCCAAGACACTTCCGAGTCATCCGATGACAATACCAACATTGTTAATGCTCCTCAAGAGCCATTTGTTGTCAATCAAGACCCTGGTAAAAATTCCTCGCAAAGTCCTCCACAAATTAACCACAATTGTTGTTACGAGTGTGGTGATTCGTTAGATGGAATCTTTTGTCAACAATGCACTTGTAAGTCTTGTGGGAAAGGTGCTCATTACGGTTATAATTGTCCTCCGAAAGTTCCGATTATCTCTAATCCGGAACCATGCAAAAATCAAACCATTGATGAGCCCCTACAAAACTTGCAAAGTTTGCAACAACAATGTCTTCTTGGCACATGCCAAAGATGTGGTTGCAATGAATACGATGGAGTTTGTTTTTATTGTAAAGTTGGAAATGGAACACAAATCAATGTTTCAACTCCGTACTTTTCTAACGATTCTCCAAGTGTTGCAAACCATCCTCCACAACCACAATGCGTACCATACTCTCGTGAGTTATGTGGGAACGATTCTCATTACAGTTACGATTGTCCACCTCAAGTCCCGTTTGTCTACAATCAGGACCCATGTTTCAATCAAAACTTTGATTATTTTCCACAAACTTCACCGAGTTTTCCACAACAATATCTTTGTTGTGAAAATTGCGGGGGTCCTCATGAAACCTTCCAATGTCAACCAATGAATGAAGACTATTATCATGAGCAAAATTCTTGCTATGATTCAAATTCTTTTGGTTTTGACCAATTTCAACCCCCGCAATATACCGTCAATCATCCAATCTTCAATTCCCAAAATGACCTTCTCAATTTTCAAAATAAGCTTATGGAACAAATGACAACCTTACTTGATTTGGTTGGTCAAGCCATACAAAAGAAGGAAGAAGAAAAGCGAATTGCGGAAGAGCAAGCGGCTAAAGATCGATATTGGAAGATTCCTATTTGCTATGTGTAACACCCCCAAAATCAGGTCGCAGCGGAATGGTAACATTGGGATGCTACGTCAAAGTACAAAAATCAAGATATAGAAA
>BQNB010118721.1:0-20940 GCA_026074375.1 Tanacetum coccineum
ATGATATATGCATACAATTATTAATTATTAATAGATAAATAAGGAAGAGATATAGCTCCAACTAAAACCCACGTAAATAGCCAATATCTCGGTCAACAAGACTCTTTCACCTTATTCCGTTTTTGTCGACAACTTAGTTCAGTCCATATATTCGCTTCACATTCATTAACCAAAACACAAAACAAAACTACAAATATCAAATAAGATTTCATGAGTAAACAGTTTGTGTTTCCAAGCTCTAGAATTTTGGTTGTTTGCTCTAGTTCGAGTTTAGTCCGGCTTGTGGTTCGAGCTTGGATTTAGTTTTGTTCGTATGTGGGTTACGGTGTTGATTCATTCTCTTGAAGGGTACAGTTCATGATTGGGTAGAGTTTCAGGTTACGTTTAGCTGTTCGGTTACATCTTAGTTTTGGGTTGGATCGCGTGTCATTAGATTCTGGTGTGGGTGTTCGTGTCTGGATTCGATTTCAGTTCGTGAGTGGTTAAGGTTTGGTTTAATAGCTTAAGGTTTACAGACCGTGATTGGTATGGATAGTTGTTCGTGTAAGCTGTGGCCGTGGGTTCGATCGTGTTTTGTTTTGTCTTAGTGCTAGTGTTCTTGTTTCGGTGTCAATTTATGTTGTTTTAGCTTCAAGGTAAATCTTGACCCATCCGTTTAATATTTAAACGTATACTATACATAAGCATCATCATAGACTATATATACGTGATATATGTTATAACGAAATCATAATCAGAAATTACCAACTGTTATTTCGTGAGTCTCAAATCAAGCCTTTTGAATATGTATAATGATACCATATTATTTTGTAGACATAAGGATCTAAAAGCTATATAAATTTGTATGTTAAGTCATTGAGATACCAGTTGGCTGCTAATATTCTTTAAGGCGAAATAAAATCGAATGTTAACGATGGCATGGATAAATTACGTGTGAAGAAAATGGATCATGCATGCATGAATTAAGAAACTGTTTCTAAAATACATATGACTGTTGTCATTATTAAATATTGTGTTCCAAGTAAATGAAATTATCTTAACATTATGTATTTTCAACCAATTGAATTTAATTAGTAGATACTAAAAAGATAGTTATAAGAGAGCAATAATATGAAATGGGAATAATAGTCTTTTATGCGTTATCTTACTAGTACTTTTCAATACAGTAAGTGATTTAGTTTTATCATGAAATTGGTAATTTCTGATAGTGGGTTTAGTCTCTAAAATCAAATTAAGCTAGAATATTATCATGGTGTAGAGATATTTTCGAAACAGTGAGAATACTAATAACTTAAAACAACAAGGTTAAGTTAGGTTTTTCGTGCAAGCCCTTTGCGACATTCAAGTATTTGCTAAAATGATGCTTTCTCTTTTTGCTCCAAACTTTGAAAGTTCTTTAATAAATAAATTAGAATAACACTAGCTTATCACAATTTATATACAAAGGCACTACTGACGCAAGTAAAAAGTAGTAACAAATATATAATAAGCCGCTATGAATCGAATCATAGAATTAAGTAAAGGTCACTCTATTGCTAATTAATAATTGGCATCCATTTTATGTAGATACTCTGAAGCGGGAATAAGTCGATTTGATTTGTCAAGTAATCGTTGATTTATTTAAGGTACAAATATTTTATCCTTTATTTTAAGGACTCCTATGACATTTAATCCGTATCTGTTTGCACTTTTGAGATTCCTATATATGTTCCCAGCCTTTGATTCGTTATTCGTTGCTACCTATTTGATAACTTCGTTGAAACCCTTTGTCTTCGTTTAATATATGCTTCATTTGACAATGTCATGATATGAATTTATCCGTTTTGTTTAGACATGATCTTCTTTGGACATAATATGTTTCGTTTCGATATGCTATATGAACCATTTGTTCTATTCTGATGCCCGATCTAACTAGCCATGGAGGTACCATGGCCACGTTATTGAGGCACCAATGGCGTGACACTATCTATGGCGGTGTGATCAGTCCACGACGTTTCCTTTTGTTTTGTTTGATCTATTATGCACTTGGCCATATATGATTTGATCTATAGGGAGCGTATGGATGCATCCTAGGTACTTTGTTCAGTTCAGTTTATGTGCATGGCTTAGTGTGGTGCCAACACCCCCATTGCACATTTCATTTTGGTACATGTGGAGATTGCAACTCCCTTGTACAATTTGCTATGATATATATGTGATTATTTAGTCTAAGCGTGTGGCATGCCTTAGACTTTCATTTTGAGCTCGTGGGGCATTTCTATATGTTTCGTTTGGCTACTTATTTCGTTTGGCTGCTTATTTTGTTTGGCTACTTATTTCGTTTGGCTACCTATTTCATTTGACTACCTATTTTGTTTGGCTACCCATTCTGTTCAGCTCTTATGATATGAGATCTTTGTTACTCAGGTTATGGTGATTCCATTTCATTTATCTATGCATACTTAATGTATATGTTTTGTTTATATATGTTCACTAAGCTTTTTAGCTCAGCCGCATTTCTTTTCCTCGCGGCAGGTAATCAAGGGAAGTTTGGATACGAGTGAAGAGTGCATAGGAGCTCATATTGGACCATCTTGAGGAACTGTACCAGATCTATACTAGAATTTGTTTAGCTAAGGAATTTCGGATTTAATGTTTATTTGGAAATTTTGCCAAACCATTGTATCAGTAAGTCTTCCGCTTGCGTTTATTGATGCCATAAGTGTGACATTTGACCCGTTCTTGGGTGGGGTGTTACATAGGGTATCTCCTTGAGATTAGGTTGTCTTCATAGACAAATCTTCCATAAATGTCAGCAAGGTCAAGGGTGTGAATATGATTTGCATTTCTCAAACCCTGAGAGAAGCTTAGCCACTTTTCAGGGAGACTGTTCACAAAACCAACATTAATTTCATGTTTAGATAGTTTTACACCATCATTTGAAATCTTATTGAGCAAATTCTTGTAATAGGTATAGGTCTGAGAGAGACTTTCAGAGGGTTTAGCTCTGAAAGTATTATACTCAAGTTTTAGATCCATGATCCTATTTTCCTTGGTATCTGAAGGGCCCACAAAGGTGTAAATCAAGTCAGTCCATGTATCTTTAGTTGTCTCACAACTAATGGCTGACTCCATTATATCATTAGGTAGGCATGATATAATGATGCTTTTAAGGCATCGATCTTGATTGACCATCTTACTCTCATCATTTGACCATTGTGCTTCAGTTTTGTTAGCACCTTTAGCAGTCTTGGGTTGGAAAGGACCATCCTTAATACATGTAATGTAATAGGGTTCCATTCCGATTAAGTAGCAAACCATGCACTTTTTCCAATTACTGAATTTACCAACTTTAAGTCTAAGAGCAATAGCAGAATAACTACCTCCCTTTTTATCGATAAGTTGGGGTATATTAGTTTCAGCCATGGTTGCATCTTGATATCAAAAACTTAGAATAGTTTATAAAACTTATTTTATAAATTAAATTGCTTTGATACTACTTGTTTTTCCCGTTGTACTCATTTACTAATAAATAAAGAGTTATAATAAGCTAGACCATGTTAAAGTAATGTAAGGAAATAAAGTTTTGTTTGAAAATAAAATATTTTAAAGTAAGGATATTTATTAAATAATAATACCCTGTTGTTTGCGGAACAACAACAGAGATTGAATGACAATGTATTGTATGGTGATCTCTCTCTAATAACTCAAAGTAAACCAAAGTATTACTTTGAGTAAAACTATACTAACCAACTGAAATAACTTCAGGGACTTAGTTGATTTGGAGGAGTTGAGGTTTATGAGTGAGTTCGTATCACTAATTGCACAAACATAAAACCCTACTCCTTAACAAGTGAACCGATTTATAGTGCTAGGATAAGGTAAGAACACATGTGGGTGAATGGGAGATAAGGAAATTACATTCATACATTTGTCTCTATTACACATTCCTATTCTAGGTAAGGAGACAACACACTGTCTAAAGGTCAGTGATGACACTTACCTTGTTCTTATACCCATTTTAGGATAGTTTGACTTAAGAGGACAAGTACTTGATCGTATCCCTTCAAACTTATGTCGCCCATTCTTCAAACTCTAAGTCTTTAGGTCTTCTTGATGTCTGAGGAGATCGTATGGGGTTCATTGAGCTTATTGCCATAAGTCACTGAACCCATCACCTTCTTTTTAGTTCAGGGACTTCATTCACTGAGTGCCGCCTCTCTAAATGGTGAGTCTTTCTTCATAGACTCTGATTGAACACTTGAAGGCAACTCACTGAATGATTATTCATTCAGTGACCTGAGTAATGTTAGAGTTTATCTAACACTTAGTATATTTTCTATACAAATCCTAAGTTAAAGATCATTCGGCACTGAATTGGCTCAACAAAATTACTATTACATAAAAATGCAACACAATATATTAATAATTAATTACAATTTAACTCACAAACTTTTTAGACTCTCACTTATTACACAAATTAGTACTTACACATAAATAAACGCTATTATACACCATCGTCGTTATGCGCGGAATCATCTAGTATAAAGTAAACGACAAAAAAAAATTTCTTACAATAAACCTTAATGGACTTAAGTCTATTGGCGAGCATTGTGAAATGTCTTTTCTCTAATAATCTCTCACAGATCGAGCTATGAATCATGAAATTTGGACTCAATCTTTTTTAAATAAAAATGAAAGAAAAAAACAAGATGTTGAAAAATCTTGCAACAACGATAAGAAACTGGAAAAATGTAACTAGAATATTTTTTTTGACGAAGACATCCGACTAGCGAGCGAAGAGTATTCTTCACAAGTAGCAATCGAAACCAATTTTTGTAGGTTTTGTTTTTATTTTTTTAGCTTAGCAATGACAGCTACTCTAGCGGTGTGTGATGACGTGGAGCAGTTTTTGGGGATGCGTTATTCGGTGAGTATTGTGATGAATTCGAAAACGAAAAAAAGAACGCTTATAACATTATTTAACTTTGAGCGGTTTAAAAGCTATACTAATAATAATTAGCGGGCAGGGTTTTGGTCAAAAATTACATGGTTTTTTGTTTCTTTCTTAAGAGAAGTGATAAAAGTGGCGAATATGGCTTGAAGGGGTGGCGCAAAAGTAACAACTCATGGAAGCCGAATAGGTCTCGGGATCAGACCCGCTTTAGTACCATGTTGGATTATTTAATTCCTCGTATGTAGGTCAGATATTAGTATCACAGCACATCAATCATTAAGAGAATTTTAGAGAGAAATTAGAGAAAAGGTATAATCTTATATTATGAAATAAGGCACGCACGTCTCCCAAGCATGGGAGAGGCATTTAAGTAGTTACAAAGAAGGTGTCGAATGGGCCTTGTCCTATGCGCTTACAATATTAGCTTGATAATCTATTACATGTTTACTATACGGTGATAATGCTAATGATCGCCACTTCAAGATTATAACAATCCCCCCCTAAGGGATTGATCATCTTGAACGGTCTTTATAGAAGTCTCCTCTTTTCTGATGCCTAACTCGAAGAAACCCTTTAATCCTCTTCATTTGATCTCTTAACTTTATTCGGTTTTCCACTACTTCAAGCATCCTTTTATACTTTGTTTGATGATCAACAGTTAGTGTCAATACCAGATATCCATACTTGTGCTCAACTAGAATTTCAACAATCTCCTTCCTCACTCTTTCTACCATACTTTGTAGAACTTGTAAACTTCATTATATGCCATGAATTGTTTTTCATATATGTTGTTGAGGTAGATAATGCCAAATAACATAGGTTCGTCAACTAGAGTGTATGCTTCAAGTTCTTTAATGCCCGATAGTATGAGTGTAGGTTTTGTGAGGTTAAGTCGATGCTGGTAATTCTTCATCCCCATGTGGAAGTCTTTAACCCGTGTCTTTAGTACCAAAGTTATCATAAAATGAGTTAAAGGTATTAAGAAGTCTATAAGTTATTCATAATTACGTATTAGGTAAGCATGATTGTTATGCATCCTATTTCTGATCATATCTTCAATGTCATTAAGGTTTATTTCTGGAAGTATCCTTCTGTGAAAGTGTATTCTTTGCTATCTTCCCGCAATACCTTGACTTCCATCACATACTTATAGTCAATGTTTCTCGTATGTGATCTTTAGATTTGTTTGATTTTGAGATTCAAATAGACTTTATCCTTGCATGTGGGAAACCTGTGACAGGATTTGTAAAGCTTTATGCGGTCTAAAGGCCAGTTTTTAATCATATATTTGATATCTAAGTCATATTTGGTTACCACACTTGTTATGAACTTTTCAACTAACAACTCTATTAGAATTAGAGATGAATTCTACATTTTTGATGTAATAATAGGACATATATAGACTAGGACTCAAATGCATATGTGTAAATAGTATAGGGACTAAAAGTTTATTTATTATATATTTAGCCACATCTCTAAGTATATAATAAGGTCTAATGACCATCATATGATGTAACACTCATACCAAGTTAGTTGTATCAATATCAATTAATCAAAAGGCAAGTTAGGTAATTTCTCTCTCTAAACACACACACACATACTAATTCACCTTCATTTTCACACACTAGTCATTAATCAAGATCTTATTGCTTAATATGTGGTATCAAGAGCTAATGATTGCGGATTAATGTTTTTTTTTTGTTCGTGTTTTAGAGATCGATATCATTCTTATCAGCTTATTTTCATGCTTATTTTTGTGCTTATTCGAAGCTTTTTGCTTATTAGACTGCTGATTAGCTTATTCATGTTTACAACTTATTTCGTCTGAATATTTGTGCTTATTAGTTCAGATTTATCTGCTTATCCATTTATGTGTTTATCACTTTATTTTCGGCTTATTCAGATTGCTTATTGAGCTTATTTAATCGAGTTTTAAGCTTATTCAGTCGTTATTCAAGCTTTTTTGTGCTTATCAGTTTATATTCAGCTTATTTCGTCTAGTTTAGCTTATTAGAGTGCTTATTCTGAATGCTTATCTACTTATTATGTTTTTGAGCTTATTAGGGTGCTTATTCAGTCGAATAGTGCTTATTAGGAGCTTATATCGTCCAGGTTTGTGCTTATTAAGTCTGCTTATCAGCTTTTCAAGTTTATATGCTTATTCTTATTGCTTATCTGCTTATTTTGATAGCTCATTTGCTTAACAGTTCAGTTTACACGTAATTCAGCTTTCTCGTGTGCTTATATGATTAGTTTGATAAATTTCAGTGCTTATTCTACTTAGAAAAAAGCTTATTTTTCAAATCTAAAAGTCTGATTTGTAAAAGTCTTATTTTTTTCAGATCTAAAAATTTCAGTAACTGATTTGTAACTGATTTTGACTTTTTGGTCAAAAGTCAAAAACGCATTTTTTTGTAACCGTTTTTTGTGCGAAATGAGTAAAGAAAATTAAGTGAGCGAAATATGCAGAAGCTTATAGTGAGCGAAATATGCTGAGCGAAATATGCTAAGCGAAAGATGACAAGTACAAATTTGAGCAAAATATGACAAATTTATGAAAAGAAACTCTGTCCAATTTTTTTTAACTAAGCGAAACATGACATGGGATTAAAACATCATCTAAGATAAACCCATATCATATCTGATCAAAAACAAACTACATCTAAAGATCTAATCTCACCATACTCCTCATTATCACTCAATCAACAAATCCAATCAACATCGACTCGATCTAACTCCCATCCTCCTAATCAAACTAAAACACAACCCTTCTCCATCTCAGATTCAAAACAAAAATAATAATAAAATAATAAAAAAACAAAAAAACGTGAACCAAGATCTCAGCAAAATCTCTGTGTATTCAAAACTGTGTTCAAAGAACATAACACAAGAGAAAATTCATCATAGATCATTTTCAGAAGCAAACCTTCTTGTTAAATATACAAAAACATAAAGAAATTTCGAGAACAAAGTTGTTCACGCCTTTCTTTTGTTCGGTCTCTAAACGAAAACAAGAAAAATAAAGCACCTACCTAGTCTCATATCTTCAAAACATAAAGTGAATAGGTGGATTTTACAACAGTTGTTTTGTTGTTGTCTAGGAACACAAGAAGTGAGAATAAAAAAGGGTACGTGCCATGCGTATTGTATGAAAGGATGAATCAAAAGAGGAGTTTATTTGACTGCATTTAGGAGAAAGAAAAGATAAGGGAGGAGTGATGTTGTGTAGAGTGTGGACTGGGGTTAAGTTTGTGTCATAACATAGTATTATATACCTAGATTTTTTGGGGTTATAAAATTTTGTATTTGGGCCTTAATTGAGTATTTGATGACGAATTTTTTGAAGATACAATACATAGGCTAAAAATTTTGTTGGGCTTGAGTGTTTTAGGTGTGCCGAAAGTTTTATATTTTTTGGGCTATAAGTATAAATTGTGTTTAGGCTTGAGAAATTGGATTCGAGCAATATCAAAAGTGGGCTAGACAATTTGTTGATTAACGCTGAAATATCAAAAGTGGGCTAAGCTTGACTCAATCTTGGTCTCGTCAATTGAGCGACATTGTTTGTGATTTACAGTTTCAATTACGGTTCGATAATTCGAATTTGATTATTATTTGGGTTGAATTTTTGGGTTCGTTGGAGTTTTTGTGGAATTTTAGAAACAAGTTGGGTGAGTTAGAGTTACCTAATCAAGTGTATCGGATTCGTTCATCATGTATATGAGTAGTAGAAAGAAAACAAAAAATATATAATTACTTTTTCTTTGCTTTATGATAATGACAGACAATATACTAAAAAGATTAAAGAACGAGAGGATTTAATTGACACGATGAGTGATCAATTAGTTGAGGAGAAAAACACTGTTAAGATTAAACAAACGACAATTTCAGAGCTTGAAGAATGTTTGCGTAAAAAGGATTTTGAAAATGAGCATCTCAAGTCCAAAGTTGTTGATTTTACAACGGTTCAAAATCTTAAAGTGCAAATCGAGGAACTAAAGAGTGTAAACGATGTAACACTCATACCAAGTTAGTTGTATCAATATCAATTATCGGTTGAAGAGTTATCCAAGGCACGTGCACTTGCTGAAGCGACTTTGAGAGAAAGAGATGAATTGATTTCTGATTAGTGTAAGAAAATGCGATTGTTGGAAGAACAATCTAAGCCATTTTATGAGGTACAATCTGAGTTTGATTCAGAAATAGTTCATGACACACGCGATAACTCAGAAAAGGATGTTATTTTGAGTTCGCAAACACAATTAAAAGAAACTGCTTAATTTTGTACGTTTTTCAGATGAAAAATATTGTGCTTTAAAAGAAACTGAGAGCTTAAAAGTTGAAATAAAAAGTTTGCAAACTGAAAATAAAGTTCTAAAATCAGCAGATGCTGAGTTGTCAGAAAAGATTGATCAAATGAAATCTCAAGTTTTGGAACTTTCAGAGAAACTTCCGATTTCATATCAAGAAATGAAACAACAAATCATTCTTTTTGAAGAAGATAAACGAATGTTTTTGGCTAAAAATGAATTTCTTTAAAAAGTGTCTTTTTCGGTGCAAAAAGAATATAATGATTTGTTAGCTTCAAATGATATTTTAAAACAAAGACTTGAAACTAAGTTTCTGTTTTTAAAACATGATAATTCTCTTGAGAAAATGATTGAAATGATCGAGAAAGAATATGAATCAGACGTTCCAAATATTTTCATTACAAGTTCAACGTTTGAGACTAAGAATATGAAACTTGTAAAGAAAATGGAGGATAAAATGAAATGTTTTGATAAAAAGAAAAATATGTTTGAGGATAAGATTTCAAAGTTGGAAAAAGTTTAAGAACAACGATTCAAAGATTTTGATTATGTCAAAATAGAGCTTAAAAAAACTGATAAATTTGAGACGTAATTTGCAAATCTTGAAAAAGAAAGTGCTTTATTAAAATCACAGTTGGCATCTCAAAATTACACTTCGTTGAAAAAAATAATGATTTAAGAACATCATATAATGTGTTTAAAGAAAAACATGAAATTTTTTGTGAAAAACTTGAAAAAGGGAACAATGATTTAAAAATGCATTATAAGAGATTGTTTAATTCAATAAAATAAAAAAAAGTTGATTATCAAGTTTTCACAAAATTAATTCCAAAAGTGAATGTTTCGGATAAGATTTACACGGGTGAATCTTCAAAACTGATTTCGAAGAAAGTTTCTCAATTTTCTACTTATTCTTTGCAAAAAGATAGGAAGTATTTCAAGAAACAACATTCATCTGAAGCATTTGCTTCTCTAAATCATGTGAAAAATAAAAGTTCAAAACAAGTGTGGAAAAGAAAGGAAAACATTTCCAAACGATTAAAATATTCTAAAGATGAAATGTTTTCAATACGTAAAAGAGATGATTCAGTTTTGAAAAAGGTGAAAGATGTAAGGTTTTCATTCATTTCGAAAAGAATTTTTCAACATGAAACCCCGAGTTTCAACAATAAATGGAAATCTTCGTCTTCCTCATGGGTTAAAATATCGAATGAAACACCGGGTTTCAAAACGGTGTGGACACCTTTGAGAAGTTTTAAAACTCCTAATGAAACATTAAGGTTTTATAAGTCGAAATGGACAAATGAAAAGAGTTTTAAGTATCTTTTGATTCCAAGAAAGTTATTTCAAAATGAAACACCTGGTTTCAAATCTCCTTGGAATTCAACCTCTATGCATCAAATTGACGCAACTTACATTTGGTTCTCCAAATATGGTAAACCCGTTAGCAACGAGCTTAAGTGCGTACCAAAAGTTGTTGTTTAATTTGATAGGAACTTCGCATTTTTTTCTTTTAGTTTAAGAAAATTCAAAAATACAAAAAGATTTTTTTTAAGTTTTAGAAAACACAAAAAGATTTTATTTTATATAAAATTTAGAAAAGACAAAAGTTTTTCTTCTATATAAAATTTAAAAAAAAATACAAAAAGATTTTTTTATATAAAATTTCAGAAAAGACAAAAAGATTTTCTTTTATATCAAATTTTATAGAAAATATAAAAAGCTTTTTGGTTTCTATAATGGCTTTCATACATATTCAGTATGAAGCCCGAACTTTATTTGATGGCTTTCATACATATTCAGTATGAAACTCGAGCTTAAAATAATGGCTTGTAATCAATTCAGATTACAACCCGAGCTTTAAAGAAAAGAAAGTGTACGCATAAGTGCATTTATCTTTGAAAAAGAAAAGAAGTCTTCTTGGACTTGATTCATTGATACCTATTTTTCAAAATCTTTATGTGGTACTTAAAAGATAAAATAAAGTTGTCTAAAAAGTCAATGATCTCATGTTTGTTGAGCTACAATTGATTCGAATTTTAAAATGTGGTACTTTAAAGAGAAAATCAATTTTAAAAGGTATTCAAATCGATGTAATATTTGATTGAAAAGTGTCTAAAGAAATAAAAGACTCAGAAGTGCAAAGAGGATCTCCCTTATAAAGTTTTTATCAAAGATATGGTATTTTTCGAGGGGGGTATCCGTTCAATTATTTGATGAAAAGTTTTTAGAAAGTTAAGGAAATGGTAAATTGTTTACATTTCATCTTAACATATCTGTATTTTTGCGTTTTTAGCTTTATGTTAAAAACGTTTCTCGGCATATGTTAAGGGGGGTGTCTTTATAATGATTGAAAACTTTCAAAGATCAAAATTTTCTTCTTTATTTGTTGTTAGTGAGAATGATAAAAAAATAGAAAGACAGATTTGTAAGGAAAAATAGAAAGAGAGAAATGAGAATCGTATACATAAAAAAATGAAAGTATATGTTGTGTGCTTCAAAAGCAAGAACAGCACATGAAAAGAAAAAGAGAAAACTATGCAAGAAAAGAAATGCCACCGCATACGAAAACAGATAGTGCTTGTTCTAAATTCTCTTGATATTAAAATAATCTCATGATACAATTTCAGAATTTCATCATGATTTTCACGGACATTCTTTCTAAAGGAATTATATTGGCGTATGTTGATTGAGTTGCACGGTGTGATTTAGTTACTCTCAAAATACTCCTATGATCTTCCAGAATCGGAATTGATCTACCTCGGAGTCTCCTTCTAATTTAGGAAAGTTAGGTCTAGGTGATGGAGTTTGAGGTGCAAATCAACATGTTTTTTATGCCAAACGGACTTGAGTGATAAAGCTTTGAATGAAAAAGAGTTAACTACAAATGATAAAGATGTCAAAAGTGACAAGAATTTAATGAAAAAGAATTGAATGATAAGCAAAATGAAAAGGTTGGAGTTGAAAAGTGAGAGGCTTATAAGAATAGTCGATGGGTGTTTCTCCTACACTAGGATAGAAACCGGATCAACTCATATGCTATCGAATTTCATTCGTTGATTTCTGATATTGAAGTAGACATCATGGACCCAGTGATGCAATTACACAACCCCTCATAGCCACTCAATTCTCAAAAAGTATTTGTTTTATTCTCACGAAGATTTAATGCATAATCTATCGACTTCTCATTCTGAGAATGTTGGTATTGAATAAAAGACATTCTGCTCTAGTCCTTTCTTACTAAAAGTGCACAAGAGTTTAAAGCCAAATTGATATTCAATGAAATATCTTTAGGAAACAAAAGTATGTTTGTATTAAACATCCATGATACAAAAGGTACAACGATATATGTATTTGTGACATTGCATGTCTATGTGACAATGTCGGAACATTCATAGTGATACTATAAGATAGTATTCACAATGATGAATGGAAATCCTACCAGTGCTAACATCATGCCAACGCTGAACGTAGGTCACTATTTGAAAATGATTGTTTAATGATTCAAATAAGTGTTAACTAGTAATCTAAGTGATCTAGTGGTTATGTGTTTCCCAGGGTAACACAACACTAAGTTCACGAGATCAATGCTTCTTTGAATTTTATGGTCATATTTCCGCATCTTTATCACCGAGATATTGATTTGGTCATATTCTTCAAAATAACATTCATCGGGAATTTTCAAAGCATGATCTTGTGATGTATGAACTTCATGGTTAATGTGGAAGATGGTTCTTACTCTGATAATTCTCCATTTCATCTTCTACAACATACAACAACATTTCTACCTTTCACAAGCATGACTACTTCAACGGAACTTAAAATGACAAAAGTTTCTTTCAACCTTCACGGGAATGATAGCAATCATATTTGTTGGTTTGAGGGAGCTTATGGGTTATTTTGGGGGAGTATGTTTGTTTATAAAGGGGAGAATGTTTGAGAAAAGAAAAGATTTTGATTTCAATTTCATGGACTTCAAAGGATATTCTTCACCCGGAGCTTATTTTGGAAGCTTATATGATCATGATGTTCATGATGGATCATAATCATCATGAGGGGGAGAAGATATAAGCTTGAAACGTAAGGTCAATTCAAGTATATGAAAGGGGAGAAGATATAAGCAAGAATATATGGGACAAATCAAGATACTAGCAAAGAAATTGAATCAAGGAAATCGTTATGGCAAAAGTAGTTTGATTAAGAAGATAAGATTCGTATTCAAGATTGAGGTTACTTCATCAAGTGTTTTTGAATAAGCTGTAGTGTTTCATTAACTTCAAAGATCGATCGAGATAGCCGGTTCGACATTTGCATGGAAATTACTTTCTCAAGATATATCGACATTGTCTTCAACAATCAGTTTACTACCCAATATTCAAGAGATGGATAGTGATTGAGGGGGACTTAAAGATTATGGAAGATTCATGTAAAAGTCAAGTGTTCAAATCTTTTACAAAGAAATGCTCAATCAATATCATTTGTATTTCAAGATCTTTCGTCAGCGCAACAATATGGGATTGAAATCCTACATTCAAGATCAAGTTCAAAAGGAAAATAAAGATTTTCCTATAAGCTGGAAAGATTCACGCTAAAAGAAAATCAAGTTAGCTTTTGAGAATGCCGATTTGATTAAATAGAGTTGATACCATTCAGGGATCAAAGAAATCTACCCTGTCAATAGGAGAGAAAAATTATATCAAGAGATTTGCTACAAGTCGTTCCCTCAAAATTTCAATAAAGAATTCTCAACGCTTTCGAGCTTTAAAGAAAAAGAAAATGACAGGACTACTTTTCAGAATCAAAGTGTTCAGAAATAAGGAGATAAGTAGTCATCAAAAAAATATAATTGATAGTTCCCAAGTATAATCATTTAGGGGAGAAATTTAGAAATGAAAAGACAATAGTTCTACTTGTAAGCACTATTATAAAGTGCAGGGACTAAATATGTTAAGTAAGGAAAGTTTAGTCAACAAGCTAACCAAGGGCTATAAATAGTAATTTATGCCATGGTTAGATGTAACAACTTTATTTAATCAAAAGGCAAGTTAGGTAATTCTCTCTCTAAACACACACACTAATTACACCTTGATCTTCACACACTAATCATCAATCAAGATCTATTGCTTAATAGTATATCTATTCGAGACCGTAGTGATAAGTACTATGGATTTAGATGGAGTAACTTGTTTAAATTGGTAAATTTTAGGATTACACCTAAATTGCCTTTACATGTTGCTTATTAACTAACTACACTGGTTAGTTAACCCCCGTATAAACCCTTTGTTTACTCTCACTTTAAGAGTAAGATAACCCTAGAACAACCCGTAGAGCCAATTCTTTAGGAACTACACCAATTATTTGTTTCGTTACACCTTTACACCTTAGCCTACCCTGTTAGATTAAGTTTATTTTACAGTTGCTAGTTGCTTAAAGTGTAAAGTTTGTATTTCCCGAGTCTTGTGTCTATTTTGGTACGGTTGGAAGAAATTTACACATTGCAAATGGGAATGTATATTATAGTCAAACTCATGTATTTTTACTACCATCGCAATTAATGGTACGTCCGAAGAATGAAGAATTATCGAAGGAATTATCCGGAATTATTATGATCATGAAGATGGTGAAACTACACCGAGTTTCGTAGTATAGTGTTTAAAAAAAATTATTATAAAAATCACAACAAAAAAGAGAAGGGAAGCTTGAAGATAATCATTTCGCAACTATCGAAGGAATTACACGAAGGATCGATTATTCGTTGATACAAATCGACGATGTAGAGTATTGTATAAAGTGGAAGATATCGCCACTTGCCTTGTAAAGTATGGGATAATTGGGAAGTTGACCGTTTCGTGAACCGCCTACTTGGGTTGTTATTTTTAATCTATATCAAGACGTTTAATAGTTGTGTCTTTATCATGGTAACGGTCGGGAAAAAGTGTCTAGCAACTTGTATTTTAGACTTAATCTATTTGTTTCGTAATTTTTATTTAACAACAATTTAATTCCCTTTCCTAATCATTAACCATGGGTTTTACGCAAATGAGGATGTGATCGAGCGTGCATGTCTATTCTATCGTTACGTCCATATATGCATGTCTCAGCTGCCTTGTTGGTTTATTACTATTGGTGAAAGTTAGAAGATCCATACTTTAAATTACTCTACTATTCCTACTCTTTAGCTTATTCGAGGTGGGAGTGAGCAGTCACATGTGTCTATCCCGTCGTTACGTGTTATACGTTGATCTTTGTCGCCCTCCTGGAATATTGGTATCGATAAAGATTAGTTAGAGTAATCAACCCTAAGCCTTATCATACAAACCTATATTTACCTTTATAAACTTGTTACTCCTTAGCTTTAGCGGTGGAGATGTGTGTCCTTGCCAAGCTTATGATAGAATACTCGTCACGACCAAGAAATTGAGCAAATTAGTTACATGTTGCCACATAGATTAGTTGAGTGATTTGAGTGTTTTCATCTTCCTATTTCGTGAGATGTTTGGTTGTGTACTTGTAATAGATCAAATAAATGCTTTAACGGAAAATATCCTTAGGGATACATTTTTATAAACTTCTAAAGGCTACTTGAGGACAAGTAGGATTCAAGTAGGGGGATATTTGATGACATCAAATAACGTCTATTTTATAGCATCATTTATCCCATGTAATTAACCCATTTTATATAATTATTGCAAAGAATTGTTACTTAATCGTTTATATTTGAGAATTGTAGTAATTATGGAGTACTTGGTGAATATTAGCAAAAGGCGCGCATTCTGGAGCTTAAATAAAGATATTTTGAAGATTAATGATTCTGACTACCAATACGCCGTATCCATCAAGGAAGATACGGCGTATCCGTGCCTGCACTCACCAAAGACCACAAAGGAAACAAGCTCAATACGCCGTATCCAGAGAAGACCAATACGCCGTATTCAAGATATAGTATGTGAATATTCTGGAAGATATCAAACGTGGTCCCTACTCCAAGAAACTCCAATACGCCGTATCCAATCCCTTGGATACGCCGTATCGAACCGACTTCCAGACAGTATAAATAGAAAACTCAAAAATGAGTTTTAAGTGTGCTAAATCATATTCTCGATACCTAAACCACAAAAGTCGATTTTCAGAGGAGAAAAAGAGCAGAAGAGGTCTTGCAACGCATTCCAATCCATAGAAGACAACGTGTAATTTCTTATACTTTTGTAATCGTTCAGTTTTTGGTATCATTCGTTAACTCGGTTAGTTTACCTTGGCTAAAACAATTACTCTTGTATTAATTATGATGTTTGAAGGCTAATACCTTTGGGTATTAGCCATTATTATGAAGATCTGAATGTTTGGTTTTGTTTATATCTCGATTGCTTAATTTATCGTTGTATGCTTGTTTATGTTTATCAATTTATACTTGTTTACGTGCTTTTGTATACGACATACTTACTAGCAACTGATCTAAGTGATACAGGCCAAGCGTAATACTAGATGCCGAGATAGCTCTCCAAATAGTGATCTATACATCTAGAATCATAGGATCACAAATATTGTCCTTCTAAAATCGTGCTAAGGATACGCTTCTGGGGCTAACAATTTATAACGAAACTGCCTTTGGTTTATTAAAATTTGACGTATAGTTGAATCTAATAATAACTGAAAATGAATTTGTTCTGATGGGACTATTAGATAGTTAGACAAGTGGACTACTAGTGTATAAATTACCATTAAGCAGTAAGTGGGTAAAGTCTCTATGAGCTAGGGTTTAACAAGATCACCATTGCTTTAATCCCTAAGATAGATTATAATCTGGTAATAAGGATGCCTTATGCGGATGCTTTAATTGTGACAAAATTAATGTGTTTAGGTCTTAGGATGAAGTCCCGCCTAAGTCTAAGAATGATATGCCTCTTCGAGATAAGTAATCATTGCACTGAATAATCAAACCAACGTTCTAATCGGATTAATGATGGCTAATACAGTTTTCTATCATAAGGCTCGACCGTTGTTTTATCTTTTGTTAATTTGATTGCGTAGGTTAAAGTGTATTAAATTGATTGTAGTCACCAACCAAACCCGTGCTAGTCTCTCAAGCTGAAACCCCCTTTTACCTGTTAGAATTAGGATTAGAACTAACATAGGATTAGCACATGTTGGACTTAGATTAGAATTAACATAGATTAGATAACCAAAATATAAATAAATTGAGAGATTTAACCTTGCTTTAAGTGTTCAACACCCTACTTACCACGAATCTACTACCGACCAGGTACACTGCCCGTTAAAGTGTTGTTTTTGGTTAAGTCGGCAAAATAAAAATTTAAAACTTGAACTATCATAAATAAATACCACACAACGACACATCAATCATAAAGTTATCACTAGTAGTTTTAGATCATATTTAGTTTAATTGTTAGTTAATCAAACCAACCTCTCAAACCATGATATTTACCTGCTTTCTTATATATGTAAAAATACAAAAAGAATCTTCCCTTAACCCCTTAGAATTCTGTTAGACCGTGTCCGAGCCTTCCCAACCTATTCCCATAGAGAACGATAACAACCCCCGAGTCTTGCCTATACTACACTGCAACGATTAGGTACACTGCCTAGGGAGTTGTAAAACTTCTTGTAGAAGTCTCTACGACCCTCACATCAAGTTTTTGGCGCCGCTGCGTGGGGAATAGTTAGGTTACGATCATTGTTTAACTTAGTTCTACTCGCTTGATTCTTATCAGGTGAGAATTTTAATTCTGGTACATTAGCTTTCTCGTAGTCTATCTTTTCCTTATGTTATTTGTTTTGTAATCCATTCTCGTCAACCACCATGGGAGCCGTGAATCATATCCGTACTCTTGGATATTACTCCAAAACTAGCCACGAAGGCTACACGAATACCATTGAGCTCCCCGTAGGGAACAGTGTGGTACCTCTTAGATCCGACACCATCCGGTTACTACAAAACAGATGCTCATTCTATGGACTTTGGTCCGAGGATCCAAACCAACACCTCAAGGATTTCTTAAAACTTGTGGACTCACTTGACCTTGACGGTGAAAACAGGGAAAGAACGAGCATGCGTTTATTTCAATTTTCCCTTCACGATCAAGCTAGCAACTGGCTTGAACGTCTTCCAGCAGGATCCATCACCACATGGGTGGATCTTACTACTCGTTTCCTTGCTCAATTCTTTCTACCGGGAAGGACTGAAAAACTTCACAACGATATCCTGATGTTCCAACAACATAAAGGAGAATCTCTCTCAGAAGCATGGACTCGTTTCAAGGACTTACTCCAAAAATTCCCTCATCATGGCATCGATCTTTGGCTCCAAGTCCAAATCTTTTATGACCATCTCACTCCCGTCACAAGACGAACCATCGACCAATCAGCCGGTGGCAAGCTTCGTGACCGAAACGCTAAATAATCCTGGGCATTATTATAGGACCTTGCCCTATATGACAACGAAAGTTGGAACGACCCAAGGGATTTCGCTAATCCAGTCAAGGCAATCTCTTTGACTCAAGATGTCCCGAGTACATCAGATCGCCGCCTTATCGAGCTTGAAACTCACGTTCAACGCTTGATGGAAGCTCATCTTTCTACGATGCAACCTACTCAAGTGAACAAAATTACTTCTTCATGTGAGATCTGTAGTGGTCCTCACGACACTCAGTGTTGCATAAAAAATCCTAAACAAGCCTTTGTTGAATATGCATCCTCGCGTATTGACGAAGCGAGAGGTAAGTGGTACACTTTTAAACCCGAGCAAAACAATCTTGGTGACACCTACTATCCGTCATGGAAAAGTCACCCCAACCTTAGGTGGAGACAACCCTAAAATTATTTTTCAAACCAACCTAACTGATTCCAACTCAACGGTCTGAACCGTTCTTTCAACAACAATCCTCAAAACTTTAACAATCAATCAAATCTAGAAGGATTGGTGTCCAACTTCATGGCATCTCAAGATGCTAAATTGTCCAAGTTTGAAGCTGATTTCAAACAGCAATAAAGCGAGATGACCAACAAAATCGACACAGTGTTGAAATCCATCACCGATCAAATAGCAGGAGCACTCCTTAGCGACACGGTTAAGAACCCAAAACTGAATGTTAACTCTACAACTTCAGTTTTGTCTGCTCGTTCTTACCCAACTGAAGACCCAAAATGCTCAACCCATATCCATGGTTCGATCAACACCATCACAATCCATCCCAAGCAACAAAGCAACTCCCATGACGATAAGCCAGAAGAAAATAGGGGAGAAGAGAAGAACAGTCGGGAAGATATCAATACCAACCCCTCCACGCCACCCGATCCATCAGTTTCATTCATCACCAAAAAAGTCCTCAAACTCAATTCATTCTTCGAATCACTCGGCTTGGCCCCCTAATTATCCGGCACAAAATTTGGTTACACCAAAGGGGATGATGGTGACGTGATGTTTATTGAGATAGTTAAGAAGAATGACGATTCCCGTAAGGAGGAACCCGAAGCAGGAGGATTGGAGGTAGAATATTTTGACATATTCCCAACTCAGAGCGAGCTTTCATATCATAAATATCTCATGTGTAGCCCCATCCCTTCAATATTCTGGAGAAACCCCATCATCATGGAAGGATGCCCATCAAACCTTAAAATACCATGCAACATTGGACATGTGCATGTGGAGAAAGCCTACATCGATCTTAACTCCTCTCTAAATATCATGACCCGAATGATGTATAATTAGATCATGAGAAGAAAACTCGACCTTAAGGAAAATTCGGATAGAGGAATTAGCAATTTCACGGGAAGGATTAAGGGGATGCATGTTTTCGTAGGGAATTTCACTTATGTCACGGACTTCATGATTGTCGAAGATATTAGCTCAATCATTGACCCTAGGCTGTCATAAGTAGTACTAAGAAAACCCTTTATTAAAATATCCAACATGACTCATGACCCACCCGAAGGAGTAGTGAGGTTCACTAACAGGACCGATGAAGTTTTCTATAAAATACCCCATAAGATAGAACAGTATAACTCGTTATCAGATTTAGAAAAAGAGCACACAAAATCGGTCTACCTTAGGAACGAGGAGGACAAGAGAAGAAGAGTGGAGTATGTAATGAGCAAAATATTAGGGTTTTACAAAGAATGTCTAGAACTTGGACCCGAATATGTGACTGGAATGGATGATGAAGGAGAAGTTACGTAAGGACGTGTGACTTCGATTCTAGCTACAAGACTCGTAAATAAAGAAAAGCGCTGCTTGGGAGGCAACCCAATGTTTATTTTTCACGCATATTAGGAGTGTCATATGTTTTAATTCTTTTCATTTATTCTTTTATGTTTGAATCACTTTGTAATCATGCTTTGTTTTGTTTATAACTTCGTCTTATTTAAAATCAAAGATATTTTGCATAAAATAAGTGTAGGGGAATATATCCGGTTATTAAGAACCAAATTCAAACATAATAAATAATATGTTTAGATTAATTCGGGTCAGTTTCGAGTCATATGATTGTAATGATTAATTCCAGGTTTTTATGCAGCGCTTTCTACAGAAATAACTTATAAAATTGCGTGCAAGAAATTTCTCATTAAAAACGAAGAAGAAATCTTCACAGTGCTTGGAGACGGCGTCGGGATTAAAACCCGACGGCGTCGCGTCTCCAGCAATGTGAAGATTCGAAAATTTTCAAGTATTTTTGAAAA
>BQNB010118722.1:0-20940 GCA_026074375.1 Tanacetum coccineum
TACTTTGACTTTCTATTTAGCAGTACTTTGATCTTTCACTTAGCAGTACTTTGACCTTTTGACTTGTATTTCCCAACACGTTCTTAACCATACGCTTTATTTTTGGAATTAATAAGTATCGAAACAAAAGTCTTAAAGAGCCTTCGGGTATATGACTTAAGTAAAATCCTGAGATACAAAAGTAGGATTTATGGGAGGAAAAGTAAGTACACAATTAGTATTTATGAGTAGTATTAGTGTCATGACTTGTATTTAACAATGATCTTGTTTTTAAGCTTAGCATGGGAAAAGTGAAAAATCGGGGATGATGAAGTTATCTTTTAGACACTTAATTGTGCTTTTTGTTCTATGATCCTAAAAGTTACCAATGAGGTAATGAAAACATTACATTATGTCAACACAAATAAGTTGTAGTTAATTATCAAGAAAAATCATAAAAAGAGAAAAATCTTTGAAAATGGGAAGTCGGGTGTTTTATAACTTGTGATCTTTTAATTTTCTCAATCAAAAATCTTTGCTACTTTTCAAAGGTTTAGTTTGGGGATTTTTCGAGGTATTTGGTTATAAGGCATGTGATATTGCGTGAGGACACGCAATCGTTTAGTTTGGGGAATTTTGATAGGTGTAAAATACACATATCCGTTTGTACCTAAAATAACCCAAATAAACCCAAAACAGACCAAAAATGGCAAAAATATGCTTGTATTTGTGTTTTGTGTGTGCAGGTGCGGATAAGTCAAAAATTGCAAGAAAACAGTCAAAATCAAGCAAGCCCGGACACGAGAATCAGAAGAGTACAAAGCCGAAGCCAAGAAATGTCAAGCCCCAGTCAAAGCCCAAGTCCTTTACCAAATTCTTCTCATAACAATCCACAAGGACCATTCTTGCATTTCTCAAAAGTTATTTATAACTTGAAAGAGAGAAAAGAAAGACAAGGGCCAAATGTGTATACTTCCCAAAGATCAACAGTTTTAACTGTCGAAGAATAGGCGGGAAACCCTTTTTACTATTCATCGTCTCCCCCGTTTTCACCCAATGGTAAAACAAGGGGCAAATCAAAATTAAAGGGTGTGTTGGTCAATTCAAGGAAGCTCAAGCACAAATGCAAGGACAAATTAGTCTAATCAAGGGGATACTTATCCTAGCTCAAGCTCAAAGCCACGTCAACCATGGTGAAAGCACAAAATTATGTGGGTTTTGTGCTAAACTCACTCACAAAACTAACACAAACGTCACATCAAGGGAAGGACACGCTGGCAATCCTCAGGTGTGCACATCTTGATCAAACGGCCACGATTGAAGCTCAAATGATTGGGAAATGAATGGCAGAGATTGAAGGATTGGGTAGCAAGGAAAAAGGGCCTAGAAGCTTCAGCTTGGCACTATAAATAGCTCACTTTCTCACCACGTACACAACTATCTAGCATTTACGTTTTTTTTATCTAGTTTTTAGTAATTTAGTCTAGCTTAAATTTATATCGTTCTGTAAATGTAATTTTCCTTTTTTTCAAAGTAATGTATTCAGGCATCTTGTTATAAGAAGGATTGCGATATGCTGGATAGTTAGTTTGTAAATCGTGTGGTGCTGAGGAAGATTGTATTATCAGAGTGTCGCATGAAGCGCTTTTGCGATTCTAGATAGGAATGATCTGCGCGGAGGAGTCATGGGCTTGTATCACACCATGTTTGTCATAATGTTTAGCCGCTGACAGGGTATTCTGAGTCTGCTCAATTAGTAAGATATATTTCTTACAGATATATCATACACAATCAGACTCTCAATGAAGCGGCATTCCTAGTCTAGTGCTCATATAGGCGAAATTGACTTTTGAATTCATTTAATCTATCTAAACCTTAAATCAGTTTAATCTTATATGGATCTTATTGTATTTGAGCTTTTGGAAGGGGATCTTAACTTGGAAGAGATCCCAAGGACTTTTACTCTAGCTTATTCATAAGCTAGAGAGCTTGTAGCTGCCTTTATTGGTTCCTTTTGTTTAGCTAAAGGATCAAGTAAGTTTATCTTTTAATTCTTCTCTAATTTCAGTTTTAAATTGCTTAGTTATAGTTTAAATGCTTAAAATTGCTTATTTGCTTATTCTCTTTGCTTATTAGTGTTTAAATATCTCTTCTAATGCTTATTAGTTATATGTCTTTATCTGTTTTTGCTTAAGTAGATATAGATCATTAGTCACTCATTTCTGTCATAAAAACTTATAAAATCCAAAAATATTAGTTTAAATAGTTTAGATCTTAGATTAAGGCTTATTCAGTTGTTTAATCATGATTATTAAGTTTGTTTTAAGCTAGTTTTTATCTGGTATTAGTTTTTGTGCATCAAATTTCTCTTAAAAAGCTTTTCTAAATCCTGTCAAAATGGTAAAAGGGTGTTTGGTTTAGTGCAGTCTCAATATATACATTTTATTTTATTTTCTATTCAGCTTATTTTCATTGCTTAATTCGTTTTCAAAAGTCAAATTGCATCAGCAGTACTTTCCAGTGAAAGTACTGCTGAATTTTTACCCTAGCAGCACTAACCACATTAGTACTGCTGTTGATCTCAGCTTAATTAGAACAGTAATTTTTAAGATTTTAGCTATCAAATTCAGTAGGATTTAAGTTTTAATATAGTTTAATTTGGGTATAAGTCTTTAATTGCAATATCTAGCTTATTTACTAGTTAATTCAGCTAGTCAAAAAGTCATAAAAACTTGAAAAATCCAAAAACAGTACTTAGAATCTTTAGGAATTAAAATTTGTTAAATTAGCTTATAAGTCGAGATTTTGTAGCTTTATTTAGATGAAAATAAAGTAGTTTAAGTTGTCTTTTAAGTTTCAAAGTTTAGTTCAGCCTATTTAGTTCTCTAGCTTATTTGAAGCTTGTGCTCTTTTGCTTATTTCCTGAGTTTGCTTAGTTCATGCTTAATTTCAGTAGTACAGCATAAAAGAATTTAAGCTTTAATTTCATTTCATTTAAAGATTAAGCATATCATAACTCTTTAGAACTTCTTCCTTTTTCTTTTTGATCTAGTTTTGTGAGTTTTTTCTATAGCTTATTTCTAACAACCAAGGGATAAGCCCTCCTTTCTGTAACAGTTTAAAGATAAGCTCTTTGAGAGCTTATTTGTGAGTTTCAGCCCAAGTAGCCTTTATTAATCTTGTTCCTCCTGTCTTCCTTTACAACTTTGCTTCTTTGAGTTTTTTATTTTAAGCTCTTTAAAAATTCGAATGCTTATTGGACTTAGTTTGTTGTCGGGATAGATTCTCAGGGTAGAAAGTGTAACTTTTCGATTTTAATTGTTTTTCAGTTAGTCCCTTCGTTAGTTTGTTAGTTTCCCCGTTAGTTTCTTAGGTTTTTGCACCATTAGTCCTTAGTTAAGTTTTTAATTAAGTTTAATAGTTTTAATTAGTAATTAGGTTTAAGTTTTAATTAGTTTAATTAAACTTTTATAAAAAGATAAAAATTAGGGCTTTTATTTTTAATAATTTTCGGCAATTTTTCTTAATTTAGTGAAATTTTAGTTTACATTTTAAAATTTGTTTACTTGCTTAATTGTCATTAATTGTTTTTTTTAGTAATAGCTTATCCAAAATATCTTTGCTTCATTCAAATCAGAATCCGAACTAGAACGTGGTTTCAATTTCACTAGTCATTGGGGAAACGACCCGGGTGATCATACTTGCCCGGTTAAATATACGTATTTTATATTATATTATATCTTTTTGAGAGTGAATTTTATCAAGGGTAACTTGGTAATCTTCTTAATTACTCTTAAGGTTATATTTTATATATATTTTTACGTGTGTTAAAACTGCAAATCAGTTTTTGGCGCCGCTGCCGGGGACTAGTGTTTACGATTCCTAAGTTTTGTGTTTGTTGATTTGGTTTGAAGATCCTTTCGTCCTCGAAAGTTTCATTCTTGTTTTAAAATTCAAAAGTAAAAAAAAAATCATAAAATATAAAAAGTAAAAAATATTTTCCTTTTCTTTTTAGTATAAGTAAAAGATAAAAAAAAAAAAAAAAATCAAAAACATAAAAAAATTGTCCTTTAAAAAAGAAAATAAAATAAACAAAGTTGGTAATCGAACACCAACATATAATATCTTCCATTGAGATATTATCATTTCAATTTCCGGTGAACTTGCAATTGTTCCCAAATCGTAATCAAAGATTTAACACTTGCCTTTTGTGTCTCTACCAAGTACGGCTCACCTTGAAAAGCAATTTTCGAGAGCTACCGTGAAGTAGTTGATTATTTGGTTTAAGTCTCTTTCGTGTAACCGTTAAAATTCATTGTTAAAAAAAAAAAAAAAATTAGTGTAAAAGTTTTGCTTTTTAATTGTTAGTTTTTCTTTTTATGCGCACTCGTTCGCAATCTCGTAGACGTCGTCAACAACAAACTCTTCCGGTTGTTGAAAATTTTGATTTAGAAGAACCAATTGTTGAACAAAACGTTGTTCCAATGGCCGACAATCGAACGATGGCCCAAATGTTACAAGCACCCATCGAGGGGTATGAAGATGCTATAGTTGTTCCACCGATCAATGCTAACAATTTCGAGCTTAAACAACCTTTAATCAATCTTGTGCAAAGTAACAAATTCACGGGTAGACAAGATCCCCACAATCACCTTCGATTTTTTAACAAGGTCACTTCAACGTTTAGACATCCCGAAGTTCCGAACACTTCGATAAAGCTTTTGCTTTTTCCTTTTTCTCTAGACGGTGAAGCCCGAGATTGGTTAGACAAGGAACCTCCTAGATCAATTCTCACATGGGACACCTAGTATCATAAATCATAAACCAATACTTCCCACCTTCAAAAACCACTTACTATCGGAATGAGATAATTACTTTTTATCAAAAACCCAATGAAGCCTTAACAACATGGAACGTTTTAAAGACTCCTTCGTCAATGTCCTACATGGCATCTCGGAACTACAAAACACCAACTCGATACGTTTTTTAATTCTTTGAATTCAAACGATCCAAGAAATGCCTTAATTCTGCAGCAGGAGGTAATTTTTTAGACAAAATGCCCTCAAGAAGGTTTTAGCTGATTATTTGAATGCAAGTCAAAGTTCGTTTACTCCAAAAGTCGTGCTTAATGAGATTCAAGAGTGAGTACAGGAATCTCCTCTTTCTAATTCTTCACCATCTACTAATTCTTTCGATATGCCAACAAATAGCCGCGTCACACGAGGATAAGATTTGACTAATAAAGATGAACCAAATGTTGAATCAAATGAAGCTTTAAGTCGTTACTACTCCATAGCCACCCGTCAAAGCAGTTGAGGAAGTATGTGTCACTTGTGGATCAAATCACCATTTTAACCTTTGTCCGTTAACTCGAGGTGGAAACGATTTTCCCATTTTTCATGACAACATCCAACAATTTCAACAAACCGCAGCTGTTGGTAATTTTCTCCAAAGAAACCAACCTTCCAATTTGGCAAGTCAAATGAAACCACCGGGTTTCAATCAACCAAATGTCCAAACCAACCAAAACCGATATCAAGGAACCAATTCTAATTTCAACCAAAACCGTGGAGGTAATTTTAATCAAAACCGTCCTAACAATCAAGGAGCCGTTTACCAAGCACCACCATACCAACCTCCAACAAATCAACCTTTGGTTAATCAAGCTTTACCTCCCGTTTCACAAACTCAAGGAGTGTCTAAAACAGAATTTGAAAATTATTCTAAAGCTAATGATGCGAACATGAATAATTTGCAAATGAAGTTGGATAATTTTCAAAATGATTTTCAAAGAGTTTACAATGAGTCTCAAAAGAAGCAAGATGATTTTCAGAAAATGATCTTTTGGCTTCATGCAAAACTATCACAAAACAAACCAACCTTCAAAGTTTCAAGTTCTTTACCTAAGCAATACCAGTCCAAAATCCTAGAAATGAAGCCAAGGCAATTAACAAACACGTAGTGGTATTTCATTACAATGGACCTTTCCGATTCCACCGTCGATGGTGTAAAAGAAAGTGAGGTGACAAAGATTACGGAGCTATCGAGCACCGAAGACATTCCAACCACGCTCCATTAGTCCAAGAACAAAACCCAAAGACAAAGAACCAATCGAAGAACCGTCTTTTCTTGCCAACAAAGCCAAGAACTAAATTACCTTACCCATCAGACTCAACAAACAAAAGATTCTGAAAAGTGATGATATCCTAGCTATCAAAGTTTAGAAATTTTCCGATAATCTTCACTTTGAGCTAAGTTCCGCGGGATGCACTTATTCATATGCCAAAGTTTTGCTCCGATGTCAAAAAGATGCTAATAACAAAGACAAGTTTTGATCCAAATTAACCAAAACATAACCGTTGAATGACAATTGTATGCGTTTGTCCTTAAAAAGCTTCCAGAAAGCTAGGTGAACCCCCGGTTCGATTTCTCATTCCATGTGATTTTCAGAGTTCGAATAGTTACTTAGCTCTTGGCCGATTTAGGGTGCTAGTCATCAATCTGCATGCCCTTTCCCCATTGGGAAAAAGCTTCAACTCTCAGCCTAACCCGAAACAAAAAAGGTATTAGATTAGCCGACCCGTACAATTTCCAAACCAACCGGTGTAGCTGAAAATGTTTTTGTCAAAGTAGGGAAGTTTTACTTTCCTGCCGATTACCGTTGTTCTAGATTTTATAGCCGATCCTCGATTACCATTGACACTACGCGGAGCGACCCTTTTCTTAGGAACGGCTCATGCTTTAATCGATGTTTACGAAGGAGAGATTACTCTTAGGAATGATGATCAATCGTTAACCCTTAAATTGTGGTGATGCTCCTTCATTTCGTACAACAATCTTGAAATCGTTGAAGAAAGTTTGATCAATTGATGTCCACTTGTGAAGAAGTACTCACAAGAATACGTGGATTTTTCCGATTCTGTTGCTTATAACAATCCTTCTCCGTACTTCGATCCGATTGTTTCTATTTCATCTCCAACACTTACTTCGTTTGATGAAAGCGGTTTTCTACTCTTCGAAGAAGCCGATGCTTTTATAGCAATCGATGATGAACCAGTTTCACCAGTTTTCAATGCTAGCATACATGATCCCGAGGGTGACATTCTCATTCCTCGAGGCACGTCTCAACAATGAATCTCCATACCTTCACCAGACCAAGGAGATACTTCCACTCCGCATCCCGGAATTTCAAAAAGATCTTAAAGTTGTTGAACCAAAAAGTCTTCACTTGAACCAAAAGATGAAATTTCCGAAGTCGAGCTTAAAGAGTTACCTCCGCATCTCGAGTATGGGGGGGGGCAGGATCTTAGAGGAAAATAACAGAGGCGGAGAGGTCCATCATAATTTCAAAAGATTTGAGCCAAAATGAAAAGGACCTCACGTCAATAACTTCCTAAAAGAAATCGAAAACAAGCAATCGCTTTGGAAACTTTTAACTTTCTGATATCCGAGGCATAGTTCCAGAATTTGCTCACTAAAAAAACAACATCCTTTTAGAAGATGAATTACGAACCTTCATGCAACATCAAAGGAGGGTTAAACCCAAAAATCCACGACGTCAACAAGAAAGAAGTCGAAAGCAGGGCGGCAGGGGGGTCTTGACGAGGATTGATTTATCTGATCTCAGATAGTCCATGGGTTAGTCCGGTCCATTATTTCCTAAAAAAGGTGATACGACCAGTTGTCACAAAAGAAAAAATGAGCTGTGCCTGACAAATTAGTCACAGGGATGAGATTTGCATCGACCTACGAAGTTAACGGAAGCCAACGGGTAAAGGACCATTATTGGGGGCGTTACCATTTATGGACCAGATGTTAAGCCGATTAGCCGGCAAGAGGTTTTATTGTTTCTAAGATGGTTTTTCTGGGTATTTCAAATTCCCATTGAACTAAAGAACAAGAAAAACAACTTTTTACGTGCCCATACGGACTATTCGCATACCGTCGTATGCCATTCGGTTTGTGCAATGCTCCCAGAACTTTCCAACGTTGTATGAAGGCCATTGTTCACGGACATGAAAGAGGAAAACAATGGAGGTTTTTATGGACGATTTTTCAGTTTTTTGCGTAGATTCTTTTTCCTCGTGTCTTGCCAATTTAGATAGAATGCTTAAAAGGTGTGAAGACACCAAATTAGCACTAAATTGGGAAAAGAGCCATTTCATGGTTAAAGAGGGCATTGTTTTAGGACATAAGATCTCTAGAAAAGGAATTGAAGTCGATAAGGCCAAAGTTGATGTAATTTCTAAGCTACCTCATCCAACGACCGTTAAAGGAATTCGAAGTTTCCCTCGGGAATGCTGGATTCTAAGGTCGTAAGATGGGTTATCAAAGACTTTTTCCCAAAATCTCTCGACCCCATGACCCATCTCTTATAGAACAAACAATCCCCTCCTTCATTTTTCGAAAGATTGCATTCTAAAAAGCCTATCAAACATTGAAAAAGAAGTGATCGAACTCCCAATTCTCATTGCTGCCCGAATTGGGACCAACCTTTTGAAATCATGTTGCGATGCAAGTGATTATGCAATAGGTTGCGGTTCCTATACAGAAGGATTGAGATGCAATTTCCGACCAATTCATTACGCTAGCAAGACAATGACTGAAGCAGAAACGAATTACACAACAACCGAGAAGGAGATGCTTGCAGTTGTTTATGCTTTCGAGAAGTTTCGATCATATCTAATCATGAACAAGAGTATTGTTTATACGGACCACTCCGCTTTGAAATACCTTTTCAACAAGAAAGACGCCAAAGCAAGATTGCTTTCGGCTGGTCTTACATCTCAAGAATTTGATTTTAAAAGGTCATCGATACCAGTGGAGCTGAAAACAAGCAGCATCACCTCTCTCGTCACCAAAAAAACCCTTATAAATTGTTTTTGACCTAAAAGAAATTACCGATACTTTTTCCTTTAGAACTTAAAGTGTGGTTCACTTCCAAAGACCAAAGTACCACCCACACCCTACCCCGTGGTTCGCCGACTTTGCTAACTACCACGCGGGGAAATTCATTAAAAAGGAATGTCGACTCAAGAGAAAAACAAGTTCTTTAAAGATGTAAAACATTATTTTTGGGATGACCCTTTTCTTTTCAAGACTTGTGCGGATCAAATAATCCGAAGGTGTGTAGATGGCAAAGAAGCTCTCGAAATTCTCGAAGCTTGTCACAGTGGACCCACCGGGGGACACTATGGTGCCAACTTTACCGCCAAGAAGATTTTTGATGCCGGTTTTATTGGCCTACCATTTATAAGGATGCCTACGAATTTGTCAAAACTTGTGATGCTTGTCAAAGACAAGGCAAAATCTCTCAACGTGATGAGATGCCTCAAAACGTAATCCAAGTTTGTGAGATTTTCGATTTATGGGGAATTGATTTTATGGGACCTTTTCCGTCGTCTAGGGGTAACAAATATATTCTAGTAGCCGTCGATTATCTTTCCAAGTGGGTTGAAGCAAAAGCGGCATCCCACAACGAACGATGCGGTAGGTAGTATGGTTAAGTTCATTTTTCTTAAAAATCCCTTTTCTCCCGATTCGGTGCTCCGAGAGCAATCATAAGCGACCGTGGGACCCATTTTTGTAACGACAAATTTGATAGAGTTATGTCTAAATATGGTGTCACCCATCGTCTTTCGACTCATCCTTATACCACCCAAGTAACCACACTCAAATGAGTGGTCAAGTTGAATCACGAATCGAGGTCTTAAAAGAATTTTAGAGAGGACATGTCGTAGGAGAAAACCGTGCCTCATGGTCCGACAAACTAGATGATGCATTATGGGCTTTTAGAACCGCTTACAAGACTCCTATTGGATGTACTCCGTACAAGTTAGTCTATGGAAAAGCGTGTCACTTACCAGTTGAGCTAGAACACAAAGCGTATTGGGCTCTTAAGCATGCCAACTTCGATTTAAAGACCGCGGGCGAAACCATCAAAAGCTTCAAACTCCAAGAACTTAGCGAGCTTCGTGATCAAGCTTACAGAATTTGCTAAACTACAAGGAGAAGATAAAGAATCTACACGATTCCAAGATAAAAGAACCAATCTTCAATTTTGGGATTAAGTCCTTCTGTTCAACTCCCGATAAAGATTTCTCCAGAAAGCTCAATCCCGATGGTCGGACCTTTCAAATCACCGATAGATTATCCTTATGGCACTCTGCCAAGATTTGTCCTCATGCTGATGGTTCTAATTTTCAAATCACCTGCCAGCCTCCGTCATTAAGCACATATATTGGAGGGGATAACACCACCATTGGTTATCCCGACCTCCAGACTTTCCCTAAGGACAACTAAATTCACAGGGACGAGTCGAGCATGCTAACTCGGTAACCAAAAACAATCCGCTCGTGGGAGTTCACCCCAGCTTATCATATTATTTTTTTTCTATTATTCTTAATCTAAAGTGTTCGTGTGTTGAGAGAGGCTTGTTCTCATTTCCCGATTTCTCTATGTTTTGTTGCTCGTTTGTTATGAATTTTTTGCAGGATCTCCAACAAATTCAATGAAGCCTCTCGTGTCCGTGTTGTTTCCCGTTCAACACGAGCTTCTCATTTTTGGTGTGAAATTAGTTTTGGGGAGATCATATCCTTTCAATCATATCAATTAACGTTTAGCTTTGCAATACTTCAATAAAAAAAAAACGCTTAGATATACGTAGAAACCACCCGACTTTAAAACATTGAGGACAAAGTTTCGTTTTAGTTTGGGGAAGGGAAATCTATCGATTTGATGTTGCATGCTTATTGATTTTTTCTCACGTACCCCTTTACGCCTTAACAAAAATGCAAAAATTTTAAATTATCCAGACTTATATTTCAGTTTTAGTTATTATATATAATAAAAAAAAAAGTGTTAAGAACATTGAAAATGTAGGTTTTCCGTTGGTAAGAATAAGAATTAATTTTTGAACCAATCGTACGTGAGAGTTCTCTAGCTTCTTCTCCCTTAACAACTAATGATGATAGTTTGTGCTATCTCATGTAGACTTTAAACATGCTAGACTTGAAATCATTAGAAAAAAAACTTGTGCAAAACTATGGTAGATTTAAATAATGCCGAGTTAAGATTTTATAAAGGCTAAGCATTTTACAAATTTCTCTTGCAAAGAACAAGAAATGATAGTGTTATTTATAAGTCATGACATTAAACGTAGAATAGTTGGATTTCTTTCAAGCTCATATGTATTAATTGTGGCTTTTTCTCCCATTAGCTTGTTTCACTTTTATATGAATGTTTAATAAATAGAGTTGTATGGTTTTTTTGGTTAATAATTAGCTAATAGAAGTTTTCTTTAGTTCCTTTGTGATTAGGATGAGTACACATCAGGAATACTCAATTTGGCTTAAAAATACAAAAATAATAAATAAATAAGTATCTCTGCCAGATTACTTCATCGTGTCGGAGGCGTGGCCGATGTTGGAGTTTTCATATAAGGTAGGGTCCGGTGTCATAATAAGTAGAATAACCTCTTGTCGACTCGCTATCGATGTGGCTTCGAGATAAAAGGCACCGGTTTTACTTATATAATCCGAAGTCGAAATATGTTTGCTACATCGTGTCGGAGGCGTGGCCGATGTTGTAGCCTATACTAAGGACTAGAGTATAATAATGTTTCTTAATTTGCTTACTTCATGTCTTAAAGAGCCTCGGGTATTGGATATGAATGGCACCGAAGTGCTTAAGTAGCCTAATAAAAGCCAAATTTTGGTTGCCTCGATGTGGACTTTATTCTTGATAACATTTGATCTTTTGAAAAGGGCTAGGAGTTAATTATTGCGTTCTTAACCATTACACTTTATTCTTGGAATTAATAAGTATCGAAACAAGTCTTAAAGAGCCTTCGGGTATATGACTTAAATAAAATCTTGAGATACAAAGAAAAGGATTGCGGGAGGGAAAAGTAAGTACACAATTAGTATTATGAGTAGTGTTAGTGTCACAGAACTTTTAATTACCAGGTGATCTTTGTTTTCTAAAAAAGCTTAGCATGGGAAAAGTGAAAAATCGGGGATGATGAAGTTATCTTTTAGACACTTAATTGTGCTTTTTGTTCTATGATCCTAAAAGTTACCAAAAAGGTAATGAAAACAATACATTATGTCAACACAAATAAGTTGTAGTTAGGTAGTTAATTATCAAGAAAAATCATAAAAAGAGAAAAAATCTTAAGAAATTGGGAAAAAAAAAAAAAAAAAAAAAGTTAAAAGTCGGGTGTTTTATAACTGTGAGCCTCTTAATTCTCTTCAACAAAAATCTTTGCTACTTTTCAAAGGTTATTGAAAGAATTTTTTTTGAGGTATTTGTTTATAAGGCATGTGAATTGCGTGAGGTCACACAATACGTTTTAGTTTGGGGAATTTTGATAAGTGTAAAATCACATATCCAATTTATACCTAAATACCCAATTAAACCCAAAATAGACCAAAAAATGGCAAAAATATGCTGGTATTTGCGTTTGTGTGTCAGGGTCGGATAAGTCAAAAATTACAAGAAAACAGTCAAAATCGAGCAAGCCCGGATACGAGAATCAGAAGAGTACAAAGCCGAAGGCCAATAATGTCCATCCCCCAATCAAAGCCCAAGTCCTTGAATAAATTTCCTATTTATAACATCTCCAGGGACCATCTTGTTATTTCGAAAGTTCTTTAGGAACTTAAAAAGAGGATAATGAAAGAAGAGGGGCCAAATATAGTTTAAAACTTCCCAAACTCCCAACAGTTTAACAGTCGAAAAAGGAGCGGAACCTCTTTTTTACAATTCATCCGTCTTCTTCATTTCACCCCCATGGTAAAATCAAGGGGGCAAATCAAAATTAGAGGGTGCGTTTGGACCAATTCAAGGAGCTCAAGCACAAATGCAAGGACAAAATAGTCTAATCACCGGGAACTTATCCCAGCTCAAGCACAAAGGACACGTAATCAAAGAAAGAAGCAAAATAGTAGTGGGTTTTTGTGCTAAACTCACTCACCAAAACTAACCAAACGTCACATCAAAGAATGCCAGCTGGCAATCCCAGGTGTCACATCTTGAACAAACGGGCCACTATTGAAGCTCAAATGATTAGGAAATGAATGGCAGAGATTGAAGGATTGGGTAGCAAGGAAAAAGGTCCCTAGAAGCAACAGCTTGCACAATAAAAAAGGCCCACTTCTCACACACACCACCCATCTAAGTTTTTATTTAGTTTTCTTTTAACTTTCATTTAGTAAATTTTAGCTTAATTTCGTAATTTTACTTAAATGTTTTTGTAATCTCCTTTTCTAGTAATGTAATTCAGTTTTCAATTAATGAAATTCAGTTTTTAGTACTCTAAATCTTGTTTTCTAAACTCTCATTTTAAGTCATATTGTCTCAATAAGCTAATAAGCTCATATTAAGCTCTTTCAGTCTATAAGCTGAAATAGAGCTGTTTGAATTCAGAATTAATCTTACTTAAACCTTAAATCAGTTAATTCTATTATGGATCTTATTGGATCTAAGCTTTTGGAAGGGGATCTTACCTTGGAAGAGATCCCAAGGACTTATACCTTAGCTTATTAATAAGCTAAGGAGCTTGTAGCTGCCTTAATTGGTCCCTCTTGTTTAGCTAGAGGAGTTTGTAAGTTTCTCTTTCATTTTCATTTAAATTCTAGTTTTAAATAATGATAATATTGCTTGCTATGTTTAGATCTGCTTATTTGCTTATTTTCTTTGCTTATTAGTGTTTAAATATCTCTTCTAGTGCTTATTAGTTGTTTGTCCTAATCTGTTTTTGCTTATATAGTTATAGATCATTAGTTGCTAATTTCTGTCATAAAAACTCATAAAATCCAAAAACATTAGTTTAATTAGTTAAGATCTTAGAATTTTGCTTATTCAGTTGTTTAATCATGATTGTTAAGTTTGTTTTAAGCTAATTTTTATCTGGTATTTAGTACTTGTTCATTAGATTTCTCTTAAAAAGCTTTTCTCAACTCTGTCACAATGAGAAAGGAGTGTTTGGTTTAGTGCAGTCTCAAAATTGCACTAGCAGTACTAACATAAGTTAGTACTGCTGAACCTTTACACTACCAGTACTAACTAAAAAGTTAGTACTGCCTTCACAAGTTAGTACTGTTAGCTTACATTTAAGTAGGAATTAAGTTTAAACTTAGTTATAGCTTATTAAGATTTTAGTTTTAGTTTTCTAGCTTATTTCATTACTTATTACGTTTTCAAAAGTCAAATTGCATCAGAAGTACTTTCAAAGTACTGCTGAATTTTTACACTAGCAGTACTACTGCTGTGTTCTCAGCTTAATTTAGATCTGTAAATTTTAGGATTTAGCTTAAAAAATTCAGTAAGGCTTAATTTTTCATATATCTTTAATTTAGTTTAAGTCCTTAATTTTGTTTTCTAGCTTATTGTCTTAGCTTATTCCGCTGTCAAAAGTCTTTAAAAAAAAAACCTAAAAATTCAAAAACAGTACTTAGAATCTTTAGATTTAAATTTGATAAGTCATTTCTTTTAAGTCTAGATTTTATAAGTGTTAATTTGTATGATAATAAGTATTTGATAAGTCCTTAAAGTTTCAGAAGACTAGTTAGCTTATTTAGTTCTCTAGCTTATTTGTAGTTTTGTGTTTCCTTGGCTTTTTCCTAGAGTTTGCCTGTCTTCATGCTTAATTTCCAGTAGATTAAAGTTCCTCTAGCTTAGTTTCTTGCATTTTTAGATTAAGCACATCATAAGCTTTCTAGATCACTTCTCCTTTTTAGATTTAAGCTTAATTTGAGTATTTTATGGCTGTTTAAGTGAAAATAAGCTCAAAACCTCACTTTCTGTAATCAGTTTAGAAATAAGCTCTTATTGAGCTTATTTGAGATTTTCAGTCCTTGAAGTTTTTATTAATTTTGTTCCCACTAGCTTCTTTTACAACTTTGCTTCTTTGAGTTTTTCATTTTAAGCACTTTTCAAATTTCACCTTAATTCGGGTCTTAGTTTGTTGTCGGGATAGATTCTTAGGGTAGAAAGTGTAACTTTTCGATTTTAATTGCTTTTCAGATTAGTCCCTCCGTTAGTTTGTTAGGTATTTGCACCATTAGTCCTTAGTTAAGTTTTAATTAAGTTTAATAGTTTTAATTAGTAATTAGGTTTAATTTTTAATTAGTTTAATTAGACTTTAATTAAAAAGTAAAAATTAAGGCTTTTATTTTTATTAAGTGTCTTATCATTTTCTCCCTTTAGTATAATTTTTTCTAGATTAACAAATCATCAACTTGCTTATTCAAATCAGGATCCGAACTTAAAACGTGGTTTCAATTGCACTAGTCATTGGGGAAAACGACCCGGGTGATCATACTTACCCGGTTTAATATACGTATTTTATATTATATTATATATATTTTTGAGAGTGAATTTTATCAAGGGTAACTTGGTAATCTTCTTAATTTCTCTTTTAAAGTATTATATTATATATATTTTTACGTGTGTTAAAACTTCACATCAAGTTTTTGGCGCCGTTGCCGGGGATTAGTGTTTACGATTCCTACGTTTTGTGTTTGTTGATTTGGTTTGAAGATCCTTTCGTCCTCGAAAGTTTCATTCTTGTTTTAAAAATTCAAAAGTAAAAAAAATATAAAATATAAAAAGTAAAAAATATTTTCCTTTTCTTTTTAGTATAAGTAAAAGATAAAAAAATAGAAAAATCAAAAACATAAAAAATTGTCCTTTAAAAAGAAAATAAAATAAACAAAGTTGGTAATCGAACACCAACATATTCATATTCTTCTATTGAGATATTATATTTCAATTTCCGGTGTAACTTGTAATTGTTCCCAAATCGTAATTAAAGATTTAACACTCTGCCTTTTGTGTCTCTACCAAGTACAGTCACCTTGACAAGCATTTTCAAGAGCTGACCGTGAAGTAGTTGATTATTTGGTTTAAGTCTCCTACGTCGAAACCGTTAAAATTCAGTGTTAAAAAAAAATAAATTTAGTGGTAAAAGGTTTGCTTTTTAAATTGTAGTTTTCTTTTTTATGCGCACTTCGTTCGCAATCTACGTAAAAAAAAGTTGTTCCAATGGTGACAATTCGATCGATGGCCCAAATGTTTTACCAAGCACCCACATCTCCGAGGGTTAGATGATGTTATTGTTGTACCACGATCATATGCGAATAATTTGAGTTATGGGCAACCATTAATCCAATCTTGTGCAATAGTAAAAATTTCACGGGGTAGACAAGATCCCCACAATCACCTTCGATTTTTTAACAAGGTCACTTCAACGTTTAGACATCCCGAAGTTCCGAACACTTCGATAAAGCTTTTGCTTTTCCCTTTTTCTCTAGACGGTGAAGCCCGAGATTGGTTAGATAAGGAACCTCCTAGATCAATTCTCACATGGGACGACCTTGTTTCAAAATTCATAAACCAATTCTTCCCACCATCAAAAACAACTTACCTCCGAAACAAAATCACCAATTTTTTCCCACCAATTTATATTTTGTCGACTTAACCAAAACCAACAATTTAACGGGCAGTGTACCTAGTCGGTGGTAGTTTCATGGTAAGTAGGGTGTCGATCACTAAGAGCGAGAAACACTTTCAATTTATTAATACTTTGGTTTTTCTAATCTAAGTTAGTCTAATCTATGCTAAACCTATGTTAATCTTAAATCTAATGGATAAGGGGGTTTTCAGCCTGAGAGACTGGCACAGGTTTGGTGGTGACTAAAATCAACTTAAGATACTAAAACACACTCAAGAAAATTAACAGAAGATAAAAGAGCGATCTAGCCAAATAAAAGAAAATTGTATTAACCATTATTAATCCAGTCATAACGTTGGTTTGTTTATTTAGTGCAATGATTACTTATCTCAGGGCGGCATATCATTCTTAAGACTTAGGCGGTACTTCTACCTAAGACCTAGACACGTAGAATTCTGTTACAATTAAACGCATCCGCATAAAGCATTCTTATTTGCTGATTATAATCTATCTTAGGGATTAAAGCAATGGTGATCTTGTTAAACCCTAGCTCATAGAGACTTTACCTACTTATTGCTTAACGACTCTTTATATACTAGTAGTCCAATGTCCGAGTCCTTACCAATGGAATAAGAACGTACTCGTTGATACCAAGGTCACCTTATGGCTCAACTAAGCTCACTAAACTAAAGGCAAGGATAGGTTAATATTTGTGATCCTATGATTCTAGATATATAAATTTCAATATGGAGAGCTATCCCGGACTCTTAGCCTACGCCCAAACAACACCGAAGTTGTAGTGAATATGTAGGACTAGACCCAGTTGAATGATAGGTCGCATACTTAAGCACGTAAACAAGTATAAATTGATAAACATAAATAAGCAATCAACGATAAATTAAGAAATTGAGATAAACAAACCAAACATTAAGATCTTCATAATAATGGCTAATACCCGAAGGTATTAGCCTTCAAACGTCATAATCAATACAAGAGTAATAATTAGCCAAGGTAAACTAACCGAGTTAACGAATGATACCAAAAACTAAATGATTACAAGAGTGTAGGAGATTACAAGTTGTTTCCTATTGAAGTAATCATGTTGCAAGACCTCTTATGCTCTTCTTCTCCTTTGAAAATCGACTTTTGTGGTTTAGGTATTGAAAATATGATTTAGCACCCTTAAAACTCGTTTTTGAGTTTTCTATTTATAGGGTCTGGAATATGGTTGATACGGCGTATCCAGTTTCTTGGATACGGCGTATCCAGTGTCTTGGATACGGCGTATCAGGGGATTCTTGGAGTAGGGACCACGTTTGATATCTTCCAGAATATTCACCTTCTATAACTTGAATACAATGTATTTGTCTTCTCTGGATACTGCGTATTGATCTTGTTTCCTTCGTGGTCTTTGGTGAGTGCAGGCACAAATACGTCGTATCTTCCTTGATGGATACGGCGTATTGATTGTCAGAACAATAATCTTCAAAATATCTTTGTTTAAGCTCCAGAATGCGTGCCTTTTAGTTAATCTTCACCAAGTACTCCATAATTATTGCAATTCTCAAATAAAAACGATTAATTAACAATTATTTGCAATAATTATACAAAATGGGTTAATTACATGGGATAAATAATGTTATAAAATAGACGTTATTTGATGTCATCACTCGTTATAAATCGCACGCTTCATAACCGAAATCAAAAATTGTTTTTTCAGACAACAAGGTAAATTCTAACTCAATTCTTACCTTATAAACATCACTCTTCTAAAGGGAATTAGATTACATCACCTTAAATCACTCGAAAAGTCCTAAAAATGATTTAGGATTCATAAACTTGATAGTGGGTGTTAGTCCAAATTAGGTTGGGGATTTTGATTGTTGGGTATCATGAACATGCGCCCATAATAGTTTTAGGTATCTCTAAACCATTTAGGAGATATAGTTATTTGTTTGAAGATGAATGGTGCGAAATATGTTTCTTTGTTTGATAGTTTGTGGGTTTGTGTTCTATTGAATGAAAAATGGATTCTTATGCTTAGGTAACATGTTTTAAGCATCTAGGAATTTATTTGAATTCAATTTGGAAGTTCTTGCATGCAAAATATGTAACAATTTGGCATTGTGTAGTCGTTTTTGTGGCTAAGTGAAATGAATATGTTCCTTAGGTTTTCAGATAAGCTTGTAATGCTCCCTAGTTGGTTTGTTGCCTAAATGAAATGTAGAATCTTGTGTTGGATCTCGAAATGAACAAAATGGCCTCAAAAGTTGTTCTAATCTTGATAAAAGTGTTTCTGCTATGTTCTTGAATCATTTGTGTTGTTTGATTTTAAGAATTAAAGCTTAATAAGAGATTAAAATTCTGTGTTTGCAAAAATATTTCAAAGTTGAATGGTGCGAAATATGTTATTGCATAAAACATGTGGAATATGTCTTGAATTATTGTGTGTGGAAAATGTTTTTTCATAACTGTGCGAAATATGCATGTTTATAAACTGTACGAAATATGATAGGTGTAACAAAACGTGTGAAATATGTCAGTTTTATAAAAGGAAACTTTGCCCAAAATTTTAAACTTTTTGTGTGAAACATGTCTGTTATGATATCTTGCAACATATGTCATGATTGACTTTGTGTTATTTGACCTCTGATTGAATGTTTGACTTAGGTTGACTTTGATTTGTCAATTGACTTAGACAATTGACATTGACTATTGACCATAGTTGACTTTATTTAATTAGTGTGTTAAAACGGACATAATTGCATGAAACCTAAACACAGTCTTCATCTAAATCAACCACATCATCAAGGATAATCAATCTAATCAGTAATATATATATATATATATATATATATATATATATATATATATATATATATATATATATATATATATATATATATATATATATCTTGGTTGTATATAAACTGTATTGGATAATTCTTAAGCAGAATCATAAGTCAAAAGGAAATTCAACATGCTGCATGTGATGAGGCATGGGTTCCCAAAGCTGACAGAGTCAAGATCAGTACCACAAACATGAGGATTAATCCTACTATGACTCAGAAGGAAGAGACTTACCAAGTCATCCTTGACATCATCAAGAACACTACTTTCTACAAGGCCTTCCTTGCCACTGTTGATGTGCCAGAAATCTACCTGCAGTAATTCTGACACACAGTTACCAAGATCAAGGAGTCTACATTCTATGAGTTTAAGCTGATGATGTGTTTCAAAAGCTTTAAATTTATAATGACTGAAAATGCCAATTTTATTATAGGGAAACACATGGGTAAAAGTATAACCCATGTATATAGTATAATCTTTTTAGGTAAGACCAGGTCGTCCACAGGGATTTGAGTAGTGTTTAGATAATCAGAAAGAAAATAAACTTTTACTTGAAAATAACTTCTTGTTTTACCAATGATAATAAAGATGACTACTCGGATAGTTGAAAATAATTTGTAAGTGTTGGAAATGGTTAAGACCTCGAAGATGAAACCTTAACTTATAAAAAGGATTTCTAGTCAGAAAATGTGTTCACAAATTAACTTGATTAAATCAAGACTTATATTTAGTAGACTAGACCAAATGTGTCACTCAAATAGTTTAGTTACTTATTATATCAAAACTTATTTTGTTTATCAATTCACGAAAGTGGATTTCTAGGCACAGACGATAAAGATCATAGACGAATCTTTAAAACCATATAGATCATAACGGGTCTTTCGACCTATACCGGTATGATTATATAATCTAAGTTGATAAGAAAAAAATGATAAGATAGGATATAACACGATTGCAACATAAGCTTGAGATTAAAGAGATCACGACCATACCATACAATTATTCATTATCATAAAGTCACCGAGTAGTCATGAGAGATTTAGCCTCTCATGGCTATGAGGTTCATAACATAAGATGATTCAACTTGATATTCCATTATTCCAATATACTACTATGATATTCTACTTCGTTCTTGATCGTTTGATCTTGAATCTTTAAAAGGGTGTGGTGTTTATGGTGTCTTGTGTAACACCCCCAAATTGTGTCGCAGCGGAATAAGGGTCCGGGGCGTGTTACTTCTTAGATCAATAACACAAGATATATATAGAACGACCAAAAAGTCGTTTGAAAACGATACATTGGATTTAACAAAGTAATTGTTACATAAGCCCGAAGCTTAACTTGTTCACTTGATCAAAATACAAAGATTTTCAGCCCATAACAGATAACAAAATGAAATGCGACAAAATCTTTAATGCATGACATCCAATTCAAAACCACCAATGTATCCATCGCACCTCGTGCTTATTGATCCCCTGAAAAACATTGCTTTAAAACGTCAACAATAATGTTGTTGATCCATAAAGTAACACGCCCCAGACTCATATTCCGCTGCGACCCAATTTGGGGGTGTTACAATCCATACAAAATTTTCTACAACCCTTACACTTCTATATACACATATCCTAAGATGTACTAAGGTATTTGCAAGCATT
>BQNB010118723.1:0-12375 GCA_026074375.1 Tanacetum coccineum
GATGCATTGGCAGCACGCGACGCTGACAGAAGCCGAAATGGCGAAGACAGTCATGATTCAGGCACGAGTATAAGGAGACAAGCTCCTTCTGCTAGTGAGTGCACTTACCCAGACTTTATGAAATGTAAACCCCTATACTTTAAGGGTATTGAAGGAGTCGTCGAGTTAACCTAGTGGTTTGAAAGAATGGAAACTGTGTTCCGTATAAGCAACTGCATTGTGGAAAACCAAGTCAAGTTTGCCACTTGTACTCTTCTTGGAAGTGCTCTAACGTGGTGGAACGCCCATGTTAGGACTATTGGTTACGATGTTGCGTATGCAATGACCTGTACAAACCTAAAAAGATGATGACCAATAAGTACTGCCCAAGGGGCGAGATTAAGAAGCTTGAGGTTGAAATGTGGAATCTTAAGGTTAAAGGTACCGATGTGGTAGGCTATAACCAACGATTTCAGGAACTGGCATTGATGTGTGCTAGGATGTTTCCTGAAGAGTCAACAAGATTGAGAAATATGTCCTGTGGTTTACCCGACATAAAAAGATTTACGGTAGTGTAATGGGCAACTAACTAAAACCATGCAAGAATGGCCAAATTGAATTTGCAACTGAGCTGATCACAAGAAGAATCAACACTTAGCCGCAACACAAGTGAAAACAAAAGAAAGCAAGATGATAACCAACAACAACAACAGAACAAGAGGCAAAACACTAGCAGGGTTTATGCTACAGGGTCTGGTGAGAAGAAACCTTACGGAGGATCTAAACCTCTGTGCTTAAAATGAAACTATCACCATGACAGCCAGTGTGCTCCAAAATGCCACAAGTGTAACAGAGTTGGCCATCTGGCTCGTGACTATAGGAGTACTGCAAATACCAACACTGCTAACAACCTAAGGGGCATTGAGACAGGTCAGAAACCTACTTGCTATGAATGTGGAGCCCAGGGACATTTCAAGAGGGATTGGCCAAACTTGAAAAACAATAACCGTGGTAACCAAGGTGGAAATGGCAATGCTCTAGCGAAAGTGTATGCGATAGGTCGTGCAAGGACAAACCCAGACTCAAACGTCGTTACGGGTACATTCCTTCTAAACATCCGCTATGCTTCTGTCTTATTTGATACTGGTGCTGATAGAAGCTTTGTGTCTACTGCATTTAGCTCCCAAATTGATATCACACCATCTACCTTAGATCATTATTATGATGTTGAACTAGCCGACGGGAGAATAATTAGGTTAAACACTATCATTCGGGGTTGTACATTAAATTTCTTAAGCCACCCATTCAACATAGACTTAATGCCCAAAGGAAACTTGGTAGCAAACGACCCGTCCCATAAATCGAATGGATTGGTTGGCAAAGTACCAAGCTGTCATTGTTTGTGATGAGAAAATCGTTCGTATTCCTTAGGGAGATAAAACGTTGATTTTCCATGGTGACGAAAGCGACCAAGGAAACGAGACTCGTTTGAACATCATCTCGTCCATTAAAACGCAGAAGTACATGCTAAAAGGATGTCCTATCTTTTTGGCACATGTTACTACAAAGGAGATTGAAGACAAGTCGGAGAAGAAGCGACTTGAGTATGTACCGATCGTTCAAAATTTTCTTGAAGTATTTCCTAAAGACTTGTCGGGTCTCCCTTCAACTCGAAAAGTGAAATTCCAAATCGATTTGATACCTGGTGCTGCACCTGTAGCACGGGCACCTTATCGATTGGCCCCATCCGAAATGAAGGAATTGTTGGACCAACTGAAGGAGCTATATGACAAAGGCTTTATAAGGCCCAGATCCTCACCTTTGGGGAGCTCCGATCTTGTTTCAAGTTTAATAAGAAGGATGGATCATTTCAAATTTGCATCGACTACCAAGAGCTGAACAAGCTGACGGTAAAGAATCATTATCCACTCTCAAGGATCAACGATTTATTTGATCAACTACAAGGATCTAGTGTTTATTCTAAGATAGACTTGCGATCAGGTTATCACCAGCTTCGAGTACATGAAGAAGATATTCTGAAGACGACATTCAAAACTCAATATGGCATTACGTGTTTCCAAGTTAGCCATTTGGTCTTGACGAACGCACGGGAGATATTTAATTGGTATCTCAGAATCGGTGTGCAATCCATATTAATAAGTTTGTATGTCCTTTATTGAGATATCCTATCTTATTCAAGGAACAAGAAGGAACATGAAGAACATCTTAAGGCAATTCTGGAATTGCTTAAGAAAGATGTGAGATCCCAGTAATAGATCTTTCTAGCCTGTTAAGGGTGGTAGATAACTTTCGCAAGTAAATCTACAAGAGAGGCTCTTGGTTGAATACCAACCAATATTCGAATCTAATAACTTGAATTAAGAAGAATGATAACATAGATATATCAGAAAGAACAATCACTATTATCAATATATTAAAAATACTAACAATGTGGAATGTGTTAATACTTGAGATCTAGAGGTGTACATTCCACATTGCCGTGGGTTTCTTATATACTAGTGAAACCCTAGCGGCCCAATCTATCTAAACGGGTTTTGACTGATATGCATTATCACTTCCTAACATTTCTCATGCATATCCTAACTAACTATTACAAAACTGCGTTATCAGCAGAAACAATATTACTATCAGCATAAATGATTAACTATCAGCAGAAATGAAGTACTTGATATACTATCAGCAGAAATGAACTATATCAGCAGAAATGACTTAGTCAGCAGAAATGATATATCCTAACAATCCTCCCCTAAACTGGATTGTAACTTGCTTATTGTCCAGTTTCCAGTAATAGATCAATATCTTCAGCACCTGGAGGATTGACAGCAACACTATATGAATGCACCAGAGAAGTTGAGCAAGGATGACTTGACAGCAACAGCTAGAAGACAGCCTGCTTGGCCTTGTTGAGTCTTGAAAGAATGTATCAGCAACAATGTAAACATATTAGCAAATGTAATCAAATCAGCAACAGGGTGTTGAAAGGCCAAGCAAGTCTAACAGCAATATAGTTTGGAACCACCACTGCTACCATGACAGTATGTACAAAAGTTTCAAACTGGCCTCATCACTTCAAATGAGGGAAGCGAATCATCAACAGAACCTAAATGATTTGATGTCTCTTTACCAGTAGCCATTAACTCTGGAGTAGCCAGTCCTTTGGTAACCAGTAAGGTTGTGTATCCTTAGGTGGACTAAAAACCCCATCAACTCTCAGTACAGAAAACATAGTGAGTTGCAAACTATATGACTTTTGGAAAGTCAGATACAGCCATCAACGGTAATTGAATGACCTTTACACACCTACGCGTGTATCTAGTCAATCCTTAGATACCGAAAAGAAAGAATATCTACGATGGATTGATAACCATCTCAACTAATCAGTACGTAAAACATCGGTAAGTTGAGTTACCCTGATAAGTTTTAGCGACCTATCACCGCTATAAAACGGATTTGAGAAGCGCTTTACCAAGTAGCCATACACTCTTGGGCTAGTCAATCCTTGGATAACATACTAAGAAACATCCATGTGTGATTGAAACCAATCCAACTAATTCGAACATACAAACCAGTGAAGAGTTGGAACCGCCAGTCCACATTTTGGTAAAGTGCCAACCATCTAATCATGGAGTTTCCACAGCCTTTACCATAAGCCATGAACTTATGGGCTAGCCACTCTTCACACGACGTGATATGGTGAGTGAAAACCATACAACTTATGAGCAAGTTGCCAACTATATCACCGGATTTAAGAACACCACTCCAAAAGCTGGGATCCTTGGGGGTTTTTTTGTTTTTTTTTTTTGTTTTGTTTGTTAATTGGTGAGTGTTTGGAGAATCAACTCTTTCTTTGAAACAAAAGAAACAAAAGAAATATACAATGGATAAACGAGATATCTAGATAAATAAAAAAATAAAATAAAAATAAAATAAAAATCTAGAAATGCAATACAACAGCATGCCTCCCCTCAACCATAGGCCTCCCCTTAAACATAGGCACTATGGATTAAGCATCCCAATGTTAACCACTAAGAATGAAAATCGAGGACCATTAAACTTTTTAGTTAACAAGTCTGCAACATTACGTTCAGTGGGAATTTTATCAAGCACGCTCATAAGGTCCCTTTCATAAGCATCTCTTATAAAGTGATGCCTAATCTCAATGTGTTTGGTTCTTTGATGAAAAACAGGATTTTTGACAATACTTATGGTGCTTTGGTTATCGATAAAGATTTTGGTTTTCATGAAGTTAAACCCATAATCTAAGAGTTGATTTTGTATCCAAAGTACCTGACCACAACATGAAGCAGCTGCGACATACTCAGCTTCACAAGAAGATGTAGCCACGATAGTTTGCTTTTTACATTGCCAAGAAATAAGCCGTCTCCCTAAATATTGACATCCACCGGTAGTAGATTTCCTATCCCCTGCAGCTCCAGCATAATCACTATCCGAGAATGCTTCCAAATGAAAGGGAGAATCCCGAGGATACCAAAGGCCTAACTTAGGAAAAGCCTTGAGATACTTGAAGATGCGTTTCACAGCAAGAAGATTGGACGTGGTAGGAGAAACTTGATTTCGAGCACACGCACTAACAGCAAACATGATGTCTGGCCTCGACGCAGTTAAGTACATCAAGGATCCTATCATAGACCTGTAGTAATGAACATTAACGGCCGCATCAGAAGAACTGTTATCTTTGAGCTTTGGTGGCTCAAATGGAGTAGAAGCCGCTTTGTTGTCGACCATATCAAACTTGGTGAGTATGTCTTGAACATACTTTTGTTGATGAATAAAAATCCCATCCTTCCGTTGATCAACCTGTAGACCCAAAAAGAAAGTAAGCTGCCCCATGGAACTCATTTCGAATTCACTCTGCATGAGCGATTCGAACTCATCACTCCAATCCTGTCGAGTGGAGCCAAAAATAATATCATCCACATACACTTGAACAAGGATGATGTCTTTGGCATTCTTCTTCAGAAAGAGAGTCTGATCAATGGTTCCCCGTCGATATCCATTCTTCAAAAGGAATGAAGAAAGTGTAGCATACCAAGCTCGCGGAGCTTGATGTAAACCATATAATGCCTTGACAACTTTGTAAACTTTCTTTGGGTGTTGGGGATCCACAAAGCCCTTAGGTTGAGTAACATAAACCTCCTCCTCAATTTTCCCATTAAGAAAAGCACTTTTGACATCCATCTGGTACACCATAAAGCCCATAAATGAAGCAAATGCTAAAAATAGTCTGATTGCCTCAACTCGAGCAACTGGTGCAAAGACTTCAGTGTAGTCAATGCCTTCCTCCTGTCTGTGTCCTTGTGCAACCAATCTAGCTTTGTTCCGACATACAATCCCTCTAGCATCCCTCTTATTTTTTAGAATCCATTTAGTACCAATCGCTCTTTTACCCTTAGGAAGTTCTACAAGAACCCAAACCTGTTGATTCTTGAATTGTTGCATTTCTTCCTGCATTGCTTCAACCCAATCAGAATCATTAAGGGCTTGATCAACGCTTGCAGGTTCCATCTGAGATAAGAAACACGCAAATATTTACAATTGGATATCTAATATGATTGTTCCGCATAGATATGCTGAATGATAGCTAACAAAAGCACTGCTGACTGCTTCTTCTCCTTATTTGACTCCTATTTGCACAGGAGAACTGACATCCCTATGATCAAGAAGGTGAGTGAACATTATGGACTCTTGTTGTAGCAGTAGTATTTACATCAATTGTAGATTTCATATTTGTCACATCAGGACCAATATATTCATCGTCATAAGAAGAAGAGGTAAAGATTCCAGAGTCAGGATAATTGTATATCTTGCTTCCATCATGTAAATCAGAAGATTCAAGTTCTGAGGGTGTCGGAAACCTGAGAGATGGTCCACCAAGGTCATCCTGTGAGCGTCCAGCAGAATTGGACTTCCTTCCAGCAGAATTGATAGTTCTACCAGCAGAATTGAAATCTTCAGCAGAAACAGGAGATGTTGGAGGAGAACGTTCAGCAGAAACAAAAAATGTTTTGGAAAGATTCATGCCAGCTTGAGCTTGTCTTTGGAGCTCTGTGAGTGCATCCTTCTCAGCTTGATCTTTCACTGAAGAAGGTGTCACACTAGGTGATACTTAATCATTGGTAGACTTAGCTGCATTCACAAAAGATGTAGTAGGATACGAGGGTATAATTATCACATCTTGCTCATCATCCGAGTCTGAATCATCATATCGTGAGAACCTGCAATATGTAAAGATGTATGCTTGGTATCCTGCAGAGAGGTTGTACTACTAGACCTACGATAATTCAAAAGAATCTGTAGATAATCAAGGTCAAAAGTACCAAGCTTGCCAGTTCCTTGAATATAGGTTTGTTCCTCAAGAAAATTCAAATTCAAATCTCTTCAATCCTATGGGATGCAAGGTTAGAAGACTCATAGGCTCTCCATGGGTGAGATACCCAACATGTACCCCTCCCATCAGATTTCCCATCAAAATTTCCCAAAGGGAGTCACTTGTATTCAAAAATAGTGACCATGGCCCCAAAGGGGTTGAAATATGCTAAAAATTGAAGTACCCTCACCAGTTATAATTCAAAGGTGTTTTTTTATAATGAGGTTTATTAAGAGCACCAATACCCTATTTAAGGACAAAGCAAGCAGTATGGAACTCTTCAGCCACAAAACATGAGGTAGTAAAGAAGTCTGCTAGCATAGTACAAGCAGCCTCTATAAGGGTCTATTCTTTCGCTCAGCAACCTCCAAATTTGTTGTGGAGTTCTGGGGTTACTATAATCCCTTTTAATACCCTTTTCCCTACAAAAATCAATGAACTTTGCATTTTTGAATTCAGTACCATGGTCACATCTAATACACTTAACCTTTAGGTTGAACTGATTCTCCACAAGAGTGATAAAATCTTTAAGAAGAAGGTATGTCTCACTCTTGTGTTCCATGAAAAATACCCAACTAAACCTGGTATACTCGTCTGTAATGACAAGACAGTAGATCTTGTGATTGATGCTTCGCACAGAGACCGGTCCAAATAGATCCATATGCAAAAGATGAAGAGGTTGATGAATCAAGCTAACAACAGAGATCCTTTGTCAACTACCTTAAGTAGTTTCCCCTTTGTTGCATGCCACACATGTGTGATCATCTGAAATAGCTTTGGAAGGAGGCCCTCGTACTAGATTGCCCGTTTACGAGTTACTGTTCATGTTCTTAAAGTTAACATGACCCAACCTGCGATGCCATTTGGTAGATTCATCCACAGAAGCCTTGGCGAGCAAGCAAGTGATGTTGCCTTGAGAAGAGAAATCATTCAGGCTAAAAGTATACAAGTTGTGTCTCCTTGGAACAGTGAATAGAACCATGGCTAAGGATTCAGGTAATTTGAACTCGGACGAAGAACAATGCTTTCAATTTCAGTGAATAGGACTCGAAGCTTCTACACATATTCGAGAGACAGAGATGAAGTATGAGACTGATGAGTTCCTTTAACATAAGCACCATGTTTCAAAGTCCATTGTTTGTACCGAATAGTTTCCTTTGCCAGTAATATGTCCAAACACCACCGCCAAAAGTAACTCCCACCACCCGGCTACAAAATTCTCAGTTAGCTTTGTTTTGCCAGACATTCTTCAGAACAAGCCGTTGCTGTCTACAATGCCACGATCTTTAGCTTTCTCCTACGTTTTGTGTTTTTAGTCCCTACAATATACAACAACAATAAAAATGTTAGTTACAGCAAGGGACCCAAGTCATTACTGACTTGGGTCAAACTAGTACCAATAGTTGGAACTAGATTTTCTATTGGAGTGGGACCTTATGTGAGTGGCAAAGCCAGGATCAGTCCAAGTCTAATAAGCAGATGGAGAATAGACACTTTCGCCATAAAAGCTATTAAGATAATTAAGATAAGCATAAAAATGTCCTTATGAGAAGGTAGTTCTAATGCAGTGGCCATTTGAGGAGAGAAAAAGGTTTAGACATAAGGTGTCGTGGGTCTAACCATTTCGTGCACGTCTTGCTGGAATAACATAACCAGCAGGAATGGATGATTCAACAGAATTGTAAGAATCAGCACAAATAGGCTTACCCTTATCAACAGAATTGGGAAATTCAGCAGATATAGGGGTATCAGCAGAAATGGGGTTGGACCTATCAGCAGAAACGTCTATAGGTGTTTTCCTTTTTGAGTCATTATTTCTTGAACCCCTCCCTTTATCCAATCGTTTCTCATAGTAATCACAGTCTTTTATAAGATTGCTTGTAACTATCCACAAACAAAACGGATTTAGAAATATAAGATTATGAATGCTTGAAAAGACTTCTCTTATTCAAAGAACCAACATTATCACACTTTGTTTTTGAATTACAAGAAAAAGAAACACTAGGAACAGACGCATTAGACACATAAGGACCTAAAATACTTCCAGTGACTCTTGTTTCTTCAGAAGCACTTCCAGTGGATTTGACACTAGTAGAGTCTTGAGAATCATTATCACTGGTACTGGGTTCAGAGCCCAACACTCCAATTCTAGAATCTAATGAGGAGAAGTCTTTGGGAGATGGTTTCTGAAGACCTGTTCAACTGAAATCAAAGAAGGCAGAAATCATTAGAATTAGCGAGACTGCCCGTAGGAGTCTTGATTTCAGTGGTCTCACTAGTCTGTTTCCCATATTCCCTTACTATCTCATTATCATCAGAAGCATTGGAGGTAGGCATATAGTTCCCTGTCATAGGTGGGGGAACTGCCTTCATATGGTCAACTTTGTCAAACCTATTGTAAATAGGGTTTGCTCCTATGTCTTCTAAGTCAGTGGTAAAAACACTAAATTCAGAGTTACCAAAACCCCAATCATCATCCCCGACCAAATTATGAAAGCCTAATCCTTTTTTAGATTCTACTGTCATAGAGAGCTATCTATTAATTTAAACAAGTTTTGTCCATGTTTGCTCCATTTTTCTTGATTAGCTAACTCTTTATCTAATTTAGCCAGCAACTCTTGTTTTTCTTGAGAGGCTTGATTAATAAGTTTTTCCTTATACTCAAGAATGTTTGATTTATCTGCTAGATCATATGAAAAAACTCTTATTTTCTCCTCATAGGCTAACTGATTCTTTTGCTAGTGTTTTATTTTTTCATTCAAATGTTTTAACAGCTTCTGTGAAAATTAATGAAATAACAGTTGCATCAAAATTGATTTCCTAGTCGAATACTGTTTGAAAATAGAATGATACTTAGAGTCATGACACAAAGAGCATGAATGTACCTCTCTAACAAATGCAAGTGGTTGATCACTAATTTGAGCACCACCAGCAGAAACACTACAATCAGCAGAAACAAAACCTTCAGCAGAAACAAGCACACAATTAGCAGAATCCACAGATTCAGCAGAATCTACAACATCATTAGCAGAAATCACAACTTCAGCAGGAACACACTCTTCAGCAGAAACATCATCTTCAGAATCTGACTCATCATACATACTAGCCATCATTCCATAAACATCCAAAGATCTTGTTTCCACTTCATTATCCTCTGGAATACTGTCCCAATTCACAACACCATAAATATTTTATATAAAAATAATTATCATACCGATCTATAGATACCTAAAGCCCTCATATCAGGCTGAGAATTTCCTTTCTTCCCTAGCTTTGATGTTAGATAATTCTGTTTGAGAGGTTGGTGCTCTACACTCTCTAGAGAATTGCCCCTTCTGATGACACTTGTAGCATTTAACCAATTGCTTGTCAAACCTTGCACTTTCCCTTCCATTAAATTTGATCTTTCTTCCTGCTTTCTTTTCAAACCTGCGAAATCTAATAGAAAGCATAGCCATCTGATGCTTCAAGTCATACTCCTCCAAGTCTTGTTTGTTTAATTGATCATATCAACTCAAAACAAAGCTGTGATCCTTTTCATGATTAATCAAAAGACTAAGACAACATCATCAACAACCTTGGACACTTTTATAGAGTGCTCATTTGATGATGTTTGTGGAGATGGAAAGTAAGATGGATAACTACTGCTGCTGTTAGACCCATGAACCAACAGGTTTGTTCTGAGATGTAACTTGGATTAATCCTACGAAAGCAGCAAGAAGTCTTGCATACCCTCTTACATCACTTTCTAGGAATTTAAGTTTGCTGTAGAGATCTTCAAAGGTGAGAAGATCCAATCCTCCTCTTGCTCTTAAAGAGAGAGAAACTTGTCTCCAGGATTCAGGCAAGGCTCTAAGAAAACACATATCGCTTCATCTTGTTCAGGTTTGATTTTCAAACTGTTCATCTGAGTTCAACCATCTTTGCATCCTTCAGAAGCAATTTATCCCATCCTTCTTCTGATGTCATCTTGAATTCAGCAAATGCTTGCTTTAACATTGTCTTCTGGAGTTTTCTAGACTCTTCATTCGATCCAAATCATTCGGGGTTGTACATTAAATTTCTTAAATCACCCATTCAACATAGACTTAATGCCTGTAGAACTTGGTAGTTTTGACATCATAATTGGTATGGATTGGTTGGCAAAGTACCAAGCTGTCATTGTTTGTGCCGAGAAAATCGTTCGTATTTCCTAAGGAAATGAAACCTTAATTGTTTATGGTGACGGAAGCAACCGGGGAAACGAGACTCGTTTAAACATCATCTCGTGCACTAAAACACAAAAGTACATGCTAAAAGGATGTCCTATCTTTTTGGCACATGTTACTACAATGGAGACTAAAGATAAGTCGGAGAAGAAGCGACTTGAGGACGTACCGATCGTATGAAATTTCCCTGAAGTATTTCCTGAGGACTTGCCGGGTCTTCCACTGACTTGACAAGTGGAATTCCAAATCAATTTGATACCTGGTGTTGCACCTGTAGCACGGGCACCTTATCAGTTGGCTCCATCTGAAATGAAGGAATTGTCGGACCAACTCCAAGAACTTTCTGACAAGGGCTTCATAAGATCTAGTTCCTTACCTTGGGGAGCTCCGGTCTTGTTTGTCAAGAAGAAGGATGGATCATTTCGAATGTGCATCAACTATCAAGAGTTGAACAAGCTGACGGTAAAGAATCGTTATCCACTCCCAAGGATTGACGATTTATTTGATCAACTACAAGGATCCAGTTTTTATTCTAAGATAGACTTGCGATCAGGTTATCACCAGCTTGGAGTACGTGAAGAAGATATTCCAAAGACGGCATTCAGAACTCGATATGGTCATTACGAGTTCCAGGTTATGCCATTTGGTTTGACGAACGCACCGATGGTATTTATGGATCTCATGAACCGCGTGTGCAAGCCATATTTGGATAAGTTCATGATTGTCTTTATTAACGATATCCTCATCTACTCCAAGAACAAGAAGGAACACGAAGAACATCTTAAGACAATCCTGGAATTGCTTAAGAAAGAGGAGTTGTACGCTAAATTCTCTAAATGCGAATTTTGGATTCCCAAGGTATAATTTCTCAGCCACGTGATTGATAGTCAAGGCATTCACGTGGATCCCGCCAAGATCGAATCCATAAAAGATTGGGCATCTCCTAAAAAACCAACAGAGATTCATCAATTTTTAGGTCTTGCTGGGTATTACCGAAGACTCATCAAAGGATTTTCGAAAATCGCCAAGTCAATGACCAAGCTTACTCAGAAAGGAGTTAAGTTTGATTGGGGTGACAAGCAAGAAGCAGCGTTTCAACTGATTAAGCAGAAGTTGTGTAGTGCACCAATTCTGGCTTTACCCGAAGGAAGCGAAGATTTTATCGTATACTGTGATGCTTCGATCAAAGGTTTGGGCGCTATGTTGATGCAAAGAGAGAAGGTGATTGCTTATGCATTACGCCAATTGAAGATTCATGAGAAGAACTATACGACTCATGATTTGGAACTTAGAGCAGTAGTGTTTGCTTTAAAAATCTAGAGACACTATCTGTATGGAACCAAGTGTACGGTATTCACAGATCACAAGAGTTTACAACACATTCTTGATCAAAAGGAGCTGAACATAAGGCAACATCGTTGGTTAGAGTTTCTCAGCGATTATGATTGTGAAATACGTTACCACTCGGGGAAGGCAAACGTAGTGGCCTATGCATTAAGCTGTAAAGAACGGAATAAGCCATTACGGGTTCGAGCCTTATTTATGACTATTTGTTTAAATCTCCCCAAACAAATTTTAGAAGCTTAATTTGAGGCACATAAACCAGAGAACATTAACAATGAAGACGTATGAGGTATGATCAGGAAGGATATACTAAAAGAGAAGTTGGAACCCCGCGCCAATGGAACTCTATGCTTAAATGGCAGGAGTTGGTTACCATGTTATGGCGACATGAGGACTGTGATCATGCACGAGTCCCACAAGTCAAAATACTCTATC
>BQNB010118724.1:0-20939 GCA_026074375.1 Tanacetum coccineum
TGCTTTTAGACTATTCTTACTATATATTTGATATTTTATTATATTATATATATTTTAAGGTGTAGTCAGAGCGGATCAAGCCCATAGCTATCTTTGAGGGGAGGATCACATATAAAGTACTGGTGATCAAGTAAAGTACTGGTTTGGGTAGAATGGATATTTGGAAGCACTCTAGCTACATTTAAGGGGAGGATATGAATGATTTTTCAGAGGTTTGATGATTTGAAGAGATAGTTTGCAAGGTTGAAGGGTTGTCGTTGCACATATTTGAGTTGGACATCTTTTTAAGTTGAAAGTACTGCTTAGACAACAAAGTACTGTTCTAACGTTCGGTCAACGGTCAAACGTACGTTTTTGCGCTAAAAACGTATCTACAACGGTAACTTCTTAGTTAGCCGTCGCAACCTATAAATACTCAACTGAATTGCATTTTTCTCTCACTTTACTTACTTTCATTCATAAATTTTTTAATTTCCAACCTCCGACGCACATCCAATTCTTTTCAAATGGCAAATATTCGTACTTGTAACAAGCACAACATGATTGCGTGTGTGGAAAAGACGGCACAGAATGCTGATTTTTATCAAATCATCGACTTTCTCACTGGCTGCTCCATTAACTACTCTTTGTTGGTTGATCCTGATCTCATCGGTCCTTGGCTTCAACAATTTTGGGCTACCGCTTCTCTCAAAGTGATCAATGACGTACCTCACATCCGCGCCAAGGTAGCTGGCAAGACGATTTTGATTTCTGAAGCAACCATTCGAGCTGACCTACTCTTTGATGATGAAAATGGAGTTGATTGCTTTCCTAAGCAAGTTATTTGGGACACGCTCAGAGATATTGGCTACGAGGGTAACTTAGCACAACTCACTTTCTCTAAACCTTTATTTAGCCCACAGTGGAAGTACTTGATCCATGTATTACTTCACTGCCTTAGTCCTAAGAGTACCTCATGGGAGCAATTTGGTACCAACATCGCCTCTGCCCTAGTAGGATTAGCAACGAATCAGAAGTTCAACTTTTCTTTGATGATACTGAATGGAATGCTAGGACATATTTCAAATGGTACACCTTTTCTTATGTATCCTAGGTTCGTTCAATTGTTTTTGAACAAGCAGTTAGAGGGAGTAGACAGACCTCAGGACTTTATACCATCCGTTTCACTTCCTTCTAAGGTTTTTACCTTCATGAGGAAGCATAGTACTAAGTTCTCATGTAGGATTACACCTTTGACTCCATCTATGTTAGAGGTAAGTAACGCATTGGCAGCGGAGGACGACATCAGTACTAGTTCCTATTCTAAGGCTGCGGAGTTCTGCAAGGGATGCTCAAGGTACCCCTACTCAAAGTGCTGCTCAAGCTAGTATTTCCCAAGGTACTGCTGACGTTCAAGGTACTGATAACTCACAAGGGACTGCTTCTCTACAAGGTACTGCTGACGTTCAAGGTACTGATAACTCACAAGGGACTGCTTCTCTACAAGGTACTGCTGCTATACCTACATCTCCCAATGATTATACTCCCACAGATGCGTCTCAAACATCTGGAGGAGATGAGGGACTTTTAGATATATATGCTTTGAACAGGGAAGTTAGGAGGCTCAAGAAGCAAACCCTTTCTCAAGCTAAACAGATTATCAAGCTCAAGGCCAAGCTCAAGAAACTGTCCAAATTCGTACAGCCAGTGGTCAAGCATCATGCTCTTTGGGTGGATAGTCAGAGGCATAAGAAAAGAAGTAAGAAGCACAAGAAGCATAAAAAGAAAGTGTCTTCAGTCAAATTGGGGAGGAATAAGGAAGAAGGTACTTTGTCTGAAGAGCACTATGTTCAAGAAGAAGATACAGCAGATCCTTTCTTTGATGATATTGTTGATAAAGATGCTGCTGTTGCTCCTGACATTGATAGAAAAAGCAATGAAACAGAAGTATTAGAAAGAAAAAGTGATGAGACTGAGGAAATCAATATTGAGGAGAAAGAAGTGTCTAATGTAAAGAGTGGAGATAGATACAGGAGACTGGATTTGGAGACAACTCAAAGTACTGCTAGACAGAGTACTATTACTCCAAGGACCCTAAATTTTGAAGATGAAGCAGGTCCTTCAAGCCCACTCCGTCCAATTCAAGTTATGGAGTCTGAAGAACAACTTAAAGTTGCTGAAGTTCTTGTTGCTATTTCTAGACCAAGAGGTTTGAGCATTCCTGGTTCCATACAAACTCAACCTCAACAATCAAGCCAAGGTACTGATTCCAAAAAGATAAAGGCAAAGGGGTACTTGTTGAAGATCCTAAAAAAAAGAAGAAATTGACTCTTCACACAAATCAGAGCCTGGAAACTACAAATGATGAGGATGTTGCAAGAAAAGATTCAAGCTGAATGGGATGCGAAGAAGAAGAAAGAAAAAGGTTTGAGAATTAAAGAAAGCAAAACCAAAGACTACGTTGAGGGGTGTTAAACCTAATCTCTTGCTCAAGAAAGGAATCAGATGATGAATTTCTTAAAAGGTCAAGGATACAAGAATCCCTGCACATAAAGAACTTAATGTATCCCCCACAGCCCATTGGAAGGGGCGCGGCGCCCGCCGGTCAAAGAGTTGTATGACAAAGTTCGAGAATCAATTAAAGACTCCTACAAAGATTTTATTCCAATGGGCTCCGAGAAAGAAAGGCTGTGGTTGCAAGAAAGAAATGCAAAGAGACTTTCAAGGAAAAGAAAAGCTACAATTTCTGAAGAACAGCCATTCAAGAAGCTCAAGTTGAGGACGGAGACAGTTGATGAGATTAGGAATTATCTTAGGGTTGTAGATTTTGAAAAGTGTGCACAAGAAAGAGAGTCTCTAGAAGGAATTTCCATGATTACAGAGCTTCAGGTTATTGATTCACCGGATGGAGAGTATCTCATCATTCACAGGGCGAATAATCAATTCAGGGCTTTTGATACTTTATGGGAGATACTGCATATTTTAGATAGACAGGATTTGTATCACCTATATCGAGTTGTTCAAGACTATTATGAGCACATTCCTCCAACTGGTTTAGGCTTGATACTTCTAGGTGACCTTACAACTATCTGGGAGACTCCTGAAACTAGTGGTGATGACTTCTGGAAGAACCAAGAAGATTGGGAAATCGTAAGGTGGAGACTTAATGAATCTTCAGGAGTGCATACACTAGAATTAGAGGATGGTACTATGATTCACATGCTAGCTGAAAGAAGGTATCCTCTATCTAGAGAGTTGATGATTAGGATGTTGGAACATGGGATGGAAGTTGAAGATGAGAATGAGACAGCCATTACGTTGATACATTTATTCATTTTGTGGACAACAGAAGATGGTGACAATTCTTAAACAACTGGTATGATTTATCAAAATTTTCTTTTTATATATATCTTATTTTGATAAAAAGATTTAACTTGAACAAGCAGTACTTTGTTCAAAGTACTGCTAGTGTAAAACAAACAGTACCTTGATGAAGGTACTGCTAGTTAAAAAGTTGTTTTTGAAATGTGGTGACGATTTTGAGTGTTTTGCCAAAAAGATTTAAGGCACGATATTTGAATATCAAACTGCTTAAGGGATTGAGTGTTGGTTAACCACCACACAACAATGGTAATCAATTCACCATGTCTTAAAAACATAAGAATTGACTAGTCCAAATCAAACAGTTTTGGTAAAGACATCTCAAATCTGTTGATGGTTGACAATTTACCAAAAATTGTATGGTGATCAATACACCATGGTATTACACTGAATATTGAATACTCGAAAGCAAAACGGCTTTTGGGTATTTAAAGAGAACTCAAAATCCGTTGATAGCTATAATAGTTTGCTCATAAACTATTTGGTACCAACTCAACCAATGTATATTATGAGAGTTCGCTGTCCTGAGCAATTCGCTACGGTAAAGACTTCATCAAATCCGTTTATGGTTGTAATGACTTAACCAAAAGTCATAAAAATTTTAGTATCATACACACCTTTGGATTCATGTTCTGAGTGTTTGAAGAGTTTTCAGTTCATTAAGGATTATTACCTTTTCTATGTACCAAAGAACGCTACCCAAAGAGTCAAGAGCGTGAATGGCTACTTGGTAAAGGTCATATAAAAACCATTCATGTTGCTGAAAAAGACATGTTGCTGAGAAGGACAATATGTTTGAGCAATGACCAAAGAATGTTCAAAAGTAGTGTTTATCAAAGAGATTGCATTCAATAACAGATTGTAAAACAAGATGTGGTTAAAGGATGAAGCTTAGAAAGATTAAAAAGGTGTTTAGTAACTGTGAAAAAGAAGGCCAACTAGCAAGAAACTTGAAGTCAAAGGCACGTGGAATTCAAGTTAGGGGGGATTGTAGGACTTACGAGAGTAAGTCAAAGTTCTGCCATTGAAAAAGTCAAGAGTATGCTAATTGAAAGATCAAGATAAATGTCTGAGTAGAAGTGAAAAGTCAAAGTACTGTCGTTATTATAGGAACTATAAAGTTTAAACGGTTGTTTTAGCATTTATCTTGTAACAGTTATTAGTGATAAGCATCAATTAGTATTTGTGTTATTCAGGGACTGTATACCTACTAGTGGTTATCCTTATGTTTATAAAAGGACCCCTGGGAAGGCTTTAGAAAAAATAACAAAAATACACGAATCATTAGTATTGTATTGTTAGGGATCTGCAACTTAGGCAGATTCAAAAGGTTTATAATAGAAATCGTTTAAGAAACTATTGTGTGTTCTTCTTGATATTGTTAATTAGTTTCCGCATAATTAACAATATTATATCAGTGTTACATTGCTACTAACTTGGATTTATTCAAGGAGGTAACATCCTTTACAGGTTAAAGGGTTAGTATACTAAGGTACAACGATCCTACAGCCTATCAGTCTAAGAAGCCTGCAACTGCTAAGCAACCCAAGCCAGTGTCTTCTAAGCAATCCAAACCTACACCTGGTAAACAGCTAAAGCCTATGAAAGAGAAATCAACCAAGCCTTCTCCCATAAAGAAAGCTGGCAAAGGTAAAGTGAGGAAAGTGTGAAAGGGTAAGAGTTCTCTCCAGTTTGTTAACGAGCCTGATGAAGAACCTCAACCAGTTGCTGAACCTCAAATAGAAGATGATGAGTACAATCTACACTGAGGTATTCAGATGAGTTTGGAATCGTTTCAAGCACCTGTTAGCGGAGTAGATATTAATGAACCTGTAGCAGTGACCATCCGCCAACTCCCTGCGGTTGAAGGCAAGGGAAAAGACATTGCAACTAAAGAGCAAGCAGCTCTATTACTGCTAGATCTGTACACTCCTAAGAAGAAAAGTACCACAGACCAATATATATTCCAAAGGCGCACTTCAACAACTAAGGATGCACCGACTGGACCATCTGCACAACCTGAGGATGACACATCCGCAAACATATTCTGTGATACTCCGTCTCCTACAAATGTAGAAACATTTGCTGATACGGATAAGATGAACAGTGAAGGTGATACCGAGATCCTGAATATTGGTGAAGAACAAGGAGAAGATGTGTCTAAAGGAAAAGACTACTAAAATTGATGAAGGCTAGGATGGATCAGACCCTGGTAAAACTCGAGTCTCGAACACCACCGAAGCGTGTTCTCATAGAAGAAGACCAGGCTGGACCAAACCCTGGACAAAGTAATGTGGCTCTTGCTGGACCAAACCCTGAGCCCATGCATGATGACTTTATTGCCACAGTCTAACCAAGAGTTCATGAAAGCTTGAGGCATACAACGGAGGAACATGTCCATTTGGAGAATCCTCTAAGCTCAACAGGGACTCTTTTATCAATGTAGAATCTAGAGGATAACTTTACCTTCGGTGATTAGTTCATTAATGACAAGTCAACGGAAGAGGATCCAGGAAAAACAAACATGGAAACTAAAGTCGAATCCATGGTCACCGTTCCTATTCATCAAGCGTCTTCCTCAGTTCCTTCAATATCCACTCCTATTATCGATCTCACACCTCCAAAACCTGTTTCCTTTACCATTCAAGAACCATCCTTTACAGCTACAACGGAAACTACAACAACAACCCTTCCACAACCACCACCTCCATAACAACAAAGCTCCACAGATTCTGTGTTGGCTGCTTGTATCTCAACATTGGAACATATATGTGCTAACTTGGCAAAGATAAACAAGCAATAGGATCAGACTTCTCAAGCTCTCTCATCAAGGATATTCACGTTGGAGAATCATGACTTGTACTCGAATATTGACAAGTACACCAATGAGAACGTTAAAGAGGCTGTACAAGACGCTTTCAAAGCTCCAATTCATGAAAGCTTTAGAGAGTTATCAGAATTCAAGATGAAAAAAATTCTCCATGATCGGATGTTCAAAAGTGGCTCCTACCAATCATAGCCTGAATATTCTGCTCTCTATGAAGCTCTGGAGGTATCCATAGAACGGTAAAACAGGGAAGAGTTCATGGATGCGACGACCAAGTCTCGTAAGAGACGCCGTGATGACCAAGATCCTCCTCTACCTCCTCTAAAGGGCTCAGACCAAAGCAAGAAAACAAGACATGATTCTGATGCTGTTGGTTCCAAGCAGACTCCAGCTTAGACGTCCTCAGCTTGGAAGTATTATGACATAAAAGATGCTCCTTATAGCTCTTCAAAGAAAAAGCTTGATTCCTAGTCTGAGCAGCCAACTGATGAAATTTTGATACCAGATGATATGCACCTATCAGATTCAGAGGACACCGGTACTGATCATCTTTCAAAGATCAAGAATAGACCAGACTGGTTGAAGCCTATCCCTGAAGAAGAAACACCGAAGACTCCAGAACTAGACTGGGTCATTCCTCCGAATGATTTACCTGAACCTAAAAGCAACTGGGCTGATGCAATTGCTAAATCTTATCAAGATCCAGAAGAGAACAAGCTACTTCAAAAAATTAGAGATATGGGCTCTTTCATCAAATTGTACTACAAATGAATTGGGAAGTCGAAGCTCACCAAAGCTGATTTGGAAGGTCCAACATTCAAGCTAGTCAAACCATTTCACAAGAACAACATCTCCCTTCAATTCCAGATAGAAGAGTGTCACCTGTTGCTGACAGACAAGATTGATTTGACTAATTGTTGATCCCAATAGAATAGATCTTTTATCCCTTAGCTTGTATAAGGTATAGTCATGCAAGATAAATCTAACACAACTATAGTAGAAACTTTGATTGTGAATATCAAAGACTATGCAAAATCTAGTAAATGATACTAAGAAGAATTACAATAAAACAGTAATGAACAAGATCAATAACAAAACAGTTTACTAAACTTTCAGCCTCAATATAAAATGAACACTCTTAATAGAGTTAGGTTTTACAAAAACTTAAAGCTATAAACGACTGTATAAAGATATATCAAACTACATGCCCTAGGACCTCCTTTTATACACCAAGGAGACCTACATGGCTTACAATATATTCCTAAATTATCATGATCTTCTAAACAAATAAATTATACATATCTTTTTCCAAAATATCTCATACTTATCCCGTAAGTAATCTTGATAAGCAATCTTCATCTTTATCCTTCTGACAGTAGAAACTCTTCTAGCGGTTGTAATATTTTCAGCAGTTGTAACCAGCAGCATTAACTTTTACTCTAGCAGCACTAACTGTGTACAAGCAGTAGTAACTACTTAGAATATTTTCTTCATTCTTCATCAGCAGTACTAAGTTACACTAGTAGTACTAACTTTATGGTAACAGTTGTAACTTTACTTAAGCAGTACTAATCATACATTAGCAATACTAAGTTACACTAATAGTAGTAACATGTATACTAGCAGTATTAACTACTTAGTAGTATTTCTTCTAAGTCTCTGAGCAGTCTTAACTTCCATTAGCAGTAATAATATATACTAGCAGTAGTAACTCTAACCTTAGCAACAGTTACTTCCAAACAGCATCAAAAAGCTTTTAATCCCAACAATTCTCCCCTAAACTTGATATTCTTCTTCTGAATCTCAAGTTTCTTCATTAAAGGTCTTCACCATCACCAGGAGGATGCATTCAAACACTTCTAGGATTCTTGCGTTGTTTTGTCATGAGTTTCAAAAGTTGATAGCACATCTCATTCCACTAGTCAGTTTGAAGCTTCTTGTTGAGCATTTTTATGATTGTTGCAGGTGTGAGTGGATACTTTTTCTCTACCAGCATAAAGATATGCAGATTCTGAAATCTCACAAAATGAACTCCACTTAAAGAAAATAGTTTCCAAACTGTCACATTGTATCGATTCTTACATGGGATGATCTTGTTCAAGATTCATTAACAAATTTTCCCTCCCTCTAAAACCACACAATCTTTGAATGAATATCATAGAGATTTTCAACAATAAAATTTGATGAAAACGTGTTACGTAGGCATGGTACCGATTCAATGAATTCTTCTTAGGGGATGCCAGCATCACGGGTTTTTCAGAATTGCATTCACTCGAAACATTATATAATGCCCTAAATCAAATGATCAAGATTCATTGATACTCCGCCTGGGGTGGTAATTCTGATAAAATGCCTCGAGAAGCCTAAAAAATCATCTGAGAGCAAGTCCAAAGTTGTCAATCACTAAGCAAGGGCATTTTTTCCAAATTGAGTACGGAGCTCTGTACCCCAGCAGTTTTCATCCGATGTTGCTGAGCTGCAAGATTTGTTAGTGCATAAATTCTCGATAAGAGAAAAACCAAACTTCAGCTCCCGCTCCGGTAAAAGAGGTCGAGCAAAGGTTCTTCATGTTGTAATCTTGCGGGGTGGTCTTTCTTACCAAAATTGTCCAGGCACCGATTAGAAACATTTTATCATGACAATATCCAAGAAACATGTCACAAGCCGCCGCAGTTAACTACACCAAGGGATCAATGCCATATTACCGATCCCCAGATGATTGCAACAAATTCGAACCTCCAGTTTCCTCCATAGGCAAAACCATCAAACAACCAAAAAAAAAAAACAGGGGGATCAATTTCAACCAAAATTGGGGGAACAATTTTAACCAAAATCGAGGTAATAATTTTAATCAAGGACAAGTTTACCAACCCCAGATTAATCAACCCCCGACTTTTCAAGCTCCACCTTACCAAGCTCCAGTTCTTCCAGCACCGGGTGTGTCTAAGCCCGATTTTGATAACTAACGTCAAGCTAATGACCCAGTTATGCAAAATATGCACAAATCAAACTTGGTGAATATAATGGACCTTATCACCAAATTCGTGAATAGTAATACCGCTTGCTACTTCGGGCTCTGGTTCTCTTCCAAAGCAAACACATTGCTAAACCCGAAGGTGATGTGAAAGCAATCACTACCGAGAGCAGTGTTTCCTATAATGGACCTCAAACTCTTCTCCTCTCTAAAGAGATGGAACGGTTTTCTTGTGATTTTTGATATATCCGTACCTGCACACACAAAACACAAAAACAAGTATATATTTGCCATTTTTAGTCTGTTTTTGGGTTTAATTGGGCTATTTTAGGTATAAACAGATATGTGTATTTTACACTTATCAGCCAACAAAGAGAAGCTCCGTGAAAAAGACGATATTCTAGCTTCAAAATTTATGGAGATTTTTTGGAATCTCAATTTCGAGCTAAGTTTCGCGGACGCTCTCCTACACATGCCCAAATTTGCACCAATGTTTAGAAAACTCCTCAATGATAAAGATAAGATAATTGAGTTGACAAAGACACCGGTAAACGAGAATTGCTCGGCGGTTATCATAAAAAAGTTTCCCAAAAAACTTGGAGACCCCGGTAGATTTCTTATACCGTGTGATTTTCTAGAGATGAATGAATGCTTAGCCTTGGCCGATCTCGGTGCAAGCATCAACCTAATGCCTCTCTCCATTTGGAGAGAACTAAATCTCCCAGCTTTGACCAAAACCCGAATGATACTTGAACTTGCCGATCGAACGATTTCTACTCTAACCGGTATAGCCGAGGATGTTTTCATGAAAGTTGGAACGTTCTTCTTTCCTGCCGATTTCGTGGTCGTTGATTACGTTGCCGATCCTCAGGTTCCCCTAATTCTAGGGAGACCTTTCTTGAGAACGGCACGTACCTTGATAGATGTTCACGGTGAACAAATGACCCTTAGACATGATGACCAATCCATGACCTTCAAATTTGGTGATACTAAGACTTTCTCCTACAATATCATTGAATCAGTTAACCGAGTCGATGTTATTGACATAGCTTGTGAAGAATATGTTCAAGAAGTACTTGAAATTGCTGAAAATGGCAATCCCACTTCCCCTTCGGACCTTATGATCGATTCTCGCTCTCCATCTTTCACTCCCTTCGGAGGAAGTGATTTTCAAATAGAAGAGATCGATGCATTTCTTGAACACGATGATTCAATACCACCGGGTGTTGACGACATCTATGATTCTAAGGGAGATACTGTGTACCTTGAGGAATTGTTAAGTGTGATCAATAGTGACCTAAATCTCCCTCCGTCACCAGTTTGTGAAATTAATGTGCCTGAAAAGATTAAATCTTCATGTGAAGATCCTCCCGACCTAGAACTCAAAGACTTACCATCCCATCTTGAGTATGCGTTTCTGGAGGGTGATGACAAATTACCCGTCATAATCGCTAAAAACTTGAAAGATGAGGATAAAACCGCCCTGATCAAGGTTCTTAAGTCACACAAACATGCCATAGCTTGGAAGATTTCTGATATTAAGGGGATAGATCCACAGTTTTGCACCCATAAGATTTTGATGGAGGAAAATGCCAAACCCGTAGTTCAACATCAGAGAAGGGTTAACCCCAAAATCCATGAGGTTATTAAGCAAGAAGTTATCAAACTTCTTGATGCCGGGTTAATTTACCCTATCTCTGACAGTCCCTGGGTAAGCCCGGTTCATTGTGTCCCTAAGAAGGGAGGCATAACCGTGGTAAAAAATGAAGAAAATGAGTTAATACCCACTAGGTTGGTTACGGGATGGCGAGTTTGCATCGATTACCGAAAACTCAATGATGCAACTCGTAAAGACCATTTCCCGTTACCATTTATGGATCTTTGTTTCATGGTCAGATGCTTAAAAGATTAGCTGAAATGAGTCTATTGCTTTTTGACGGATTCTTCGGCTAACTTTCAGATCCCGATTGAACCCACTTGATCAGAGAAGCCTACCTTCACCTCCTTACGGACTTTTGCCTTATCGTCGCATGCCTTTTGGGTTATGCAATGCACCGGGCACGTTCCAAAGGTGTATGGTTGCAATCTTTCATGATATGATTGAGAAAACCATGGAAGTCTTCATGGATGATTTCTCAGTTTTCGGTGATTCTTTCTCCTCTTGCCTTTCCCATTTAGACAAAATGCTCCAAAGGTGTGAAGACACCAATCTTGTGCTAAATTGGGAAAAATGCCAGTCAAGGAAGGAATAGTCCTTGGGCATAAGATTTCTAAGTCAGGGATTGAGGTTGATAAATAAAAAGTTGATGTCATTGCAAAATTACCTCACCCCACTACCGTGAAGGGTATTCGCAGTTTTCTCCATTCACGCCGATTTGCTACCGACGATTTATTCAGGATTTTTCCAAAATCGCCCGGCCTATGACCCACCTCCTTGAAAAAGAAACTCCGTTTATCTTCTCAAAGGAATGCATCGAAGCATTTGAAACCCTTAAGATGAAGTTAACCCAGGCCCCAATTCTAGTTGCCCCCGATTGGGACTTGCCCTTTGAAATCATGTGTGATGAAAGTGATTTTGCTGTTGGGGCAGTCCTAGGGCAACGTAAGACCAAGCACTTCCAACCGATACACTATGCAAGCAAAACTATGACCGAGGCTCAAGCACATTACACTACAACGGAAAAAGAATTACTTGCCGTAGTGTATGCTTTCGAGAAATTCCAGCCATATCTTGTCTTGTCCAAAAGCATAGTGTATACGGACCATTCGGCTCTAAAGTATCTATTCGCTAAGCAAGATGCTAAGCCAAGATTGCTCCGGTGGATTTTGCTGCTCCAAGAATTTGATGTCGTTATCCGTGATAAAAAAGGAGCAGAAAATCTCGCCGCAGACCACCTTTCTAGACTTGAAAATCCCCATCAAAGTGAGCTCGAGAAAAAGGAAATTACGGAAACATTTCCTCTCGAGACACTTGGGATGGTTACCTTTCGTGGTGATGATAATGCCCCATGGTTTGCCGATTTTGCAAACTACCATGCGGGGAATTTTGTGATCAAAGGAATGTCGTCTCAGCAGAAAAGAAAGTTTTTCAAAGACGTCAAACACTACTTTTGGGACGACCCCTTTCTATTCAAGATCTGTGCTGACCAAGTAATTAGGCGTTGTGTTTCGGGGCAAGAAGCTTTTGACATTCTTAAAGCTTGCCACAGTGGACCCACCGGGGGACACTACGGTGCCAATTACACAGCTAAAAAGGTCTTCGATTCAGGATTTTATTGGCCCACAATCTACAAGGATGCCCACGACTTTGTCACCCGATGTGACATTTGTCAACGTCAAGGCAAAATTTCGCAACGTGATGAGATGCCACAAAACTCTATCCAAGTTTGCGAAATCTTTGACATGTGGGGCATTGATTTTATGGGGCCGTTCCCGTCTTCAAGAGGGAACAAATATATACTCGTGGCCGTTGATTATTTATCAAAATGGGTTGAAGCAAAAGCGCTCCCCACCAATGACGCCCGAGTTGTTTGCAAATTTCTTAAATCTCTCTTCGCCAGATTCGGTGCCCCTCGTGCAATCATAAGTGATCGCGGAACCCATTTTTGCAATGACCAATTTGCAAAGGTCATGCTTAAATACGGAGTCACTCATCGTCTCTCCACCGCGTATCATCCACAAACAAGTGGACAAGTTGAGGTATCCAATCGTGGTTTGAAACGAATTCTTGAAAGGACCGTGGGCGAAAATCGTGCCTCTTGGTCGGATAAATTAGATGACGCACTTTGGGCTTTCCGCACAGCTTACAAAACACCCATCGGGTGTACTCCATACAAGTTAGTGTACGGGAAGGCATGTCATCTTCCGATTGAGCTCGAGCACAAAGCTTACTGGGCCCTTAAGCATACAAACTTTGATATCAAAACCGCGGGTGATCACAGAAAAGTTCAACTCAATGAACTTAATGAACTTCGTGATCATGCCTATGAAAACTCTTTGATCTAACACAAGAGAAAACAAAGAGAATCAATGACACCAAGAATCCCAAAAATTCGCATTTTCAACACGTCGGTGATTCGAGTCCTCCTCTTTAAACCCTAGATTAAAGATTTTCTCAGTCTAGAAGCTTAAGACTCCGCTGGAGTCTGGACCATTCACTGTAACCCAAGTTATTCCATATACAACTGTCGTAGTATCCAAAATCCTTGGCCACAAATTTCAAAGTGAATGTCATCGTCTGAAGCCAAAAAAAAAACTACTTTGGAGGGGAACGTACACAATTGTAGTCCCGGATCTCCAGATGTTCCCATGAGGACCAATGATAAATCTGAGGCCGAAAAATGGTCAAGCATAGTGACCCTTAAACAAGCGCTTCATTGGGAGTCACCCCATGCTTATCATAGATGGTATTATGTAAGTAATGACAATAAGTGTTTTCTTTTTATGAAGAGGTTCGCCTCTTTTCCAGTATCCGTGTTTTGTAATTGTTTTTGTTTTGTATGTCCAGATTTCCTCCCGATTAGTGAAGGCTCTTTGTGTTCGCAGTTTTTTTCCCTTCAATCCACAATAGTTCCACCTCCCTCAACTTTCATTTTGGAATCCATACCAAATCTAATCGAGACCAAACGTATTTAATCTTTTGGCACACTTATAAACGGCCTTAGATTACGTTAAGGTACCCCTTACAAAACATCGAGGACGATGTTTAGTTCTAGTAAGTGGGGGGAATCTTCGATTGATTTTGGCCAGCAGCCAGTTGTTGTCACGTAAACCCGTTTTACCTACCAAAATTTTTTGCAAACATACCAAAAAAATGAAAAAATTTAAAAATTTTCAAAATTAAAAAAGATGTTTTTGTCACAGTTTCGACTATTCCTATGGTAGATAATGAGAATAAATTTTGACTCTGGTCGGGCGTGTTGAGCCCTAGCTTTGTTCCTTAAACCATTTAATAAAACGAAGGTTTTATAAGAGCTTAAGCATTCGCGGGATATCCAAATTATTATGGATTTTAAATTTGCAGAAGAACGAGAAATGATAAGTGTTATTTACAAGTAGGATGTTAAACAAGGATATTTGGAAATCTAAAAGCTTATAAGGTACACTTGTCGCATTTTCCTCCAGAAACTCTTAACCTGACTAATAAAAAAACGTGCTTATTTTGCATTAACTTTAAAATCGTCCATTTCTAAAAAAAGAAGCTCTTTCGGACTAAAATAATACAATCTTAGTTCAGCTTTATACTTGAGTTTCTAAAATGAAATTTTCTCTATTACGGAAAATACGTTGCAAAAATAAGAAAACAAAAGAAAAAAAATGACGAACTATGAAAAAATATAAACTAGTTTGCCCAGATAAAGAGTTTACTGCAATCTTCTTTGGCTCACAACCGATGTTGCAGACTTCAAAACAAAGCCCATAGTGAGATAATAAATGCCAAATGCATTCATAAGTGTTTATAAAAATAAGAAACCGCCGTCAAGACAAAGGTCACTTCATCTTGTCGAGGCGTGGCCGATGTTGTAGTCATGTAAATGATGGCGGTATTATAGTATGTATATAGCAATAAATGAAAATTTAATGGTTAAGATTTCTTTTTCTAAACTCAAGTATAATTTTGAATTAAGAATAACTTGCTTTAAGACTTCAAAGTATATGGTTGCCACGTCGTAGATTATTTCGATTTAAGTATTTTACTCCGCTTGGGGTGTCAAACCTGGCACTTTAGCTGATGAGGCTGGGACGTTTCGAGAAGAAAGGTCGCTACATGAATAAAACGCACCAATGAGATCCATAAATTTTTAAATGTATTGCGGGCTTTGAGTAGTATTGTTTATATAGGGTATATCTAAGAAATACGGCCTAAAGTGGGGTTGGAGTTTTTTATCCCGCTTACATTGCGAACATTCTCCTGTAGGGTCTCAACCTAATAACCTAAGTCAAACTCGGCTGGGATCTATCGAGAATATGCTGGTTGGTGGGTGATCTAGTTTTTTCCCCAGATTTCTTCAGAAATATCGTTACGCACATAAACTATACTATTTTCTAAATTGTCAACCTAAATTTAACTTAAAATTAAGCACAATCACTCTAATTGAATAATTGTCGGGAGCAAAAAGTTGACGAGTCATAGTTATAAGTAGTGTTAGCATCTTTACTTGTACTTAACAGTGATTTCGTTTTTACGCTTAGCTTGGGACTAGTGAAATATAGGGGACGATGAATTTATCCGTCAGGACATCCGTAGATTATTCTATGGGCGCTTCTCATTCTATGATCCCAGTGTTGATAAAATAAAAGAAGTCAAACATGTTAGTTAAGAAAAGAAAAAGGAAAATCCAAAAATATTAGGGATAGTTAGTGTAAATATAAAAATGGTAAAAACGGGACTTGTCGAAGCTATTGATTCTTTAGTTCCCCTTGACGAACACTTAGCTACTTTTCGAGGTTATTAGTCGAGGGGGATCGAGATTCTTGGTCTTCTTAAGTGTTTACTTCATAACATTGCGTGAGGACACGGCAATATCTTAGTATGGGGGATTTTAATATGTGCTTAATTACACATATTTTATATCTAATAAAACGAGCTTAAATAACCAAAAACAGACAAAAGCTGCCAAATATATATTTGTTTTGCATTTGTATTGTGCAGGAAACGGATATCACACAAAAGGACGAAAAACAAAGCCAAAAACGATAAAACCGAGCACGGAATGGAAAAGTATGAAAAGACGAAGTCAATCAAGCCAAAAAGTCAATAGAAAAGTCAAACAGTCAAATTCAACCCCGACAAAGTCAGAGTTAATTCCGAGAAGCTGAAGCAAAAAAATATAACTTGAGGGACTAAATTTGCCAATTTATAAAGTTATATTACAAGAAATACAAAAATATAGGGCCTGAAATTTGCTATCTAATGGAAATAACAACTTTAGTGGCCATCTTCGGATCCAAACCCCTAAATTAGTATTACAAGTGGGACATATGTTTTTGAAATTAGAAATACAAGGTTGAGGGGTGCATTTCTGCCAAACCCTCAACTTGTAACACCCACACAAGGACTTATGTTTGCAAAGACATATTTGAGTTAAGGGGGCTTTCTGCCAAACCCTCAAACTCATTTAAACCCAAATGGATGATGCTGCAAATAAGATAGAAGTATGGAGACCAAAGCTGACCCAATATTCAAACCTTTACCCTCATTAATCTCCCTAACAAACTTTCCCGCCCATTTTCCCCCCCCCCCCCAAACCACACACGTCTAATCCACCTTTCTGTTTTACCTGCAACACAAATTACCAATGGGAAAAGACTTCAATCCCTAAATCCCACTTATACGTCCCCCAGCATTATCATTGCCAGCTTTGGCAATCCTTCACCATTTCCAAGCCTAATTCGATGGCTGTAGATAAAACCCAAAAGACAAGAAGATTTTCAAGGCTAAAGATTGAGATTTTTATGAATCACTCACAAAACAAACACAACTTATGAAAGCTCTCCAAAGAAACCAGCTGCAAGTTTCAAGAATTTAGGAGAATTTCGGCTATAAAAGGCATCATTTTGTAGCTCAATAGATTCTTTACATTGAGTTAAACTTTATCTTAGTCTTAATTTTAGCATAACTTAGCTTAATTTACTGTCATTACAGCTTATTAAAGTTTTCAATTCCAGCTTTATCTATCAATTTCAAGTTTTTAATGCAATATTGGAGATTTTTACAAGTCAATCTTTCAATCCAAATTATAATTTGAAAATGTATGTATAAGAATCTTTTCATTAAGCTTATTTTAAAAGCTGTTTTTGATTAATCAAACTTAAAAAAGTTAAAGAGTAAAGTAAAAATCAAGAAAATCACAAGAAAAATATATCCACAGCTTATTTTAAGATATAAGCCGATATTGAGGGCTTAAAGACTCACTAGCTTGTTTAATAACATGCTTAGAGCTTTGTTGAATAAGCTCTAATGAGGCATATGGACACCCTTGTTTAGAGCAAAAGGGTTTTGTTAAGTCAGTTTTTTTTCCAATAACTTATTTTTCCTAGCATTTTTCTGTTTTTTCCAGCTTATTTGTGCTTATTGCTAGATTTGTTATGTGCTTATTAATTGCTTAATCTTGTCAGTATGAACCTCTTCTTGAAATCCCTTGGTCTAAATTACCTAATTCAGCCCTTAAAAGCTAAATCTAAAAATTAAAAGAGTGTTTGGGTCAAGCCCCAAAATGGGTCGATATGGTGATTTTAATGGGTTAAGGTCTATGAGCCAGTTTTAACTAGTTATATTTAGTAGTTTTAATCTGTTTTTAAGGATTATCAAAGCTTAAATTCCAATATTAAGGTCATTGGGAAATCCCTAGTTTAAATATGTGGTCTCTTAAGTTTCTTAAATTGGCTTTTTTGATTAGGAGTTCTTAGATGCTATTTTGTCCTTGTTTAAGTCCATAATGCTACCTTATAAGTTTAAGTCAAACTGCAATTTGCCTCTTTTAGTCTTTAGTTATAAGTTCCTGACCAAAGACAGCAAGACATATTTATGAGTTCAAGGTTAAAGTTTTTAATAATCATAATTTTAAATAGTATATACAGCTTCGCTTTTCACTCAGATCTGTGAATTTTGCTTGCAAGCTTGTTGGGATCCTCCTTATTCTTTTTTTAACTCTCACTTCTTTCCTGTTGACTAGCATTATCAGCGTATCTAAATTTTAAGCCTGAGCAAAAAGCATTTCTCTCGTTTTCAAAAACAAAAAGGCGAACAGCACTGTTCGACAGCAAGACCACCACGCACCCCTTCCTCGATCGTGCGGACTATATTTCATGACTTTCAAAAAGTAATTTCACAAATACACACCTTTATTTCAAGCTGAGTTATGAAGCTCTGTTGGAAGGCGGTTTTTGCGATCGCGGGCGTACTAAAAGCACTATTTGCGGCTTCTTGGCGAATTTCATATTCTTCTCTCCAGCTTCTAAACAACGCACACGCTAAAAAACAAGCCATTGGGCTGTATGGCTATTTAAGCTCCCAACTTGTCTCAAAAAACCCTACTTTAAGCCATTCTTATCTCTCCAGCTTCATTTGCTGTGGTACAATACTTAACTCTTCATTCCCTATTTAGAAAACCACATAGCGCCATTCTTTAAGCCCCTATAAGCCCAAGCCATTTCTGGCGCAATCACACTTCTAAAGAAGGCTTCAAAATAAGCCCTAAAAAGTGCCCCTTAGGTAAGTGCCTTGTTATGGCCTGTAACCAACACCCCCTTGTGCGGCTTAATTTGAGCTAATTTTTAGCTTATTTCATCTGTCTCCCATTTGAGCTTACTTTATGTTAGAAGGCAAGCTTACATTAGGTTAGTTGAGGCTTAAAGTTTATCCTTAAGTTAGCTTTGTTTCGACAGCTTTATGCATACTTGTTTTAGAGCTACTTCTCAGTTGCACAAAATTTCTACACGTGCGTTAATAGCTTCCTCAACTCTTTTTCTACCCTCTATTTAGCCTTATACGCTCCTGTCTCTTTGCTCTCTCTCTGCCTCTCTCTTCTTTGCGATTTTAATCCTGTTCAACTGCTCTGCTTCTATCTTTAGGTTGGCCTTACCCAACGCAAATTTTACTTGCCCCAAACATCATACTAGTTTGCCTACGCTTTCTCACATTTGACAGCTTTATTTCTAACCACACCTCAGTCTTTCACACAAAATTCCTAATTCTTAGCGAGTTAAACCACAAAGACGGTCAAAACTGCGTCCAATTCCAAAGTGCATTTTTACAGCTTTCTAGTACAAGACTTTTGTAAAACCCCTTGTAGAGTTATAAAAATCGCTATTCTCTATTTTATACAAGATCCTTTGTAATCTCTATGTGTAAATAAAAAAAATTTGAAAAAAAAATATAAAGGGGAAGGCCAAACCCCCCCAGTGGTGCGAGCAAGACTCGAACCCGGACCCTCAAATGAAAAGCCCTCAACAACCCTTATAACCCCCAACACCAACTACGCATGAGCTACAATAGCTCATCACGAAGTACTACTGGTTTGTTGGATTTATCTTATTTAAGCCACATTAGGACCTATTTAACGATTATAATTGTTTGGGCTTATTTTCTCAGCTTATTTGCATAACTGGTTTCCTCAGCTTTATTCTTAGGACCTTCTAACATTTTTAGTGCTATTTTGAGTAAGTTTTCTATGAATTTTTCTTTCGTCTAAACGCTTTAATATTTTTTTATAATTTATTCATTGTCTTAAAAACTATAAAAAATCATAAAAAAATACGAAATAAAAGTCAGAAATCATAACTTTCTCTCTTTCTAAAATATCTCTTTTCACTTCTCTCGTTGCTCATATAGATCTTCTCTAGCAAACCACAAATAGCGATCTTACAATGTCACTATTCCTTGCTAGGGTCATATTTACAAAATTCACTTTTAAAAGAACACGTATAGAACGACCCGTATCTTGTCTAGACTCGTTTTTGGTCCAAACGTACTCCGTTTTTAGTCTAGTTTTTTTTAAACTATCCACTGCTTTTCTACAGCGTCAAGTACGCAATCTATTTCTCTATACAGTCTTCAAACATTGATTCTAGGGTTTACAAAGTTTGCAAAATTATAGAGATTTTTGACACCTACGTTTTTACATGCCCGTTTTAGGTTTAAAAAGTATATAAGCTTTCGTTCTTTTGGTTTATTCTTAATCGTTTTTTGCATATAATAACTGTAGAAATAGAAAACCAATCTAATCTGTAATATTCAAACATCGTTTAGTCAATTCGTCATTCGAATTTCCATTCGAAGCCTTCAGTTGGGACTTAACGACCCGTGAACTCATACTTCCGGTTACATATATAGTTTTTATTTTTAGTGAATTTTATGACTTCTTATGGATACTTTTCTTTTCCATTTTACCAAGCCTCCGGATCATTGTTCAAAGGGTGAATCTATATTAACAACTTAAGATGAAGTGATATGTGGATCAACTAGAACGTCTTGGTTATGTGCTCCTACATGATCTTAGTGTTGGTTTAATCATGAATGGCCTCACTAGTGACTTTGTTGGATTTGTAAGGAATTACAATATGCATAACATGAGGAAGAAAATTGGTGAATTACATGCTCTGCTTATTAAGTATGAGAAAGATTTACCTAAAAAGGCTACTACACCACAAGTAATGGCGATTAAAGGTGGTAGAATCCAGAAAGCCAATAAGAAATCGCTTAATGCTAAAGGCAATGGTAAAGGAAAAGGTAAGGGAAAGGATAAAAGTTATATCCCTAAGCCTAAAAACCCTAAACCTTTTGCTAAAGAGCATCTGATAAAGGATGACGCCTAGCACCACTGTAAGGAGGTAGGTCATTGGAAAAGGAATTATCATGTTTACCTTGCTGAGTTGGTTATGAAAAAGAAGCAAGTTGGCACTGCCAGTTCTTCAGGTATCTTCACTATAAAATTATTTTCTTTCCATAATAAATCCTGGGTGTATAACACTGGTTGTGGTACTCACATTTGTAACACAAAACAGGATCTTAGAGGAGCAAGAAAGCTGAAACAAGGAGCTCTCTATTTGTACGTGGGCAATGGCGTTGGTGCATAAGTGGAAGCTATTAGAACTTATGAATTAGTTTTATCTAATGGCCTAGCGATTTGTTTAGACAATTGCCATTATGCATCTTCTATAACTAGAGGTGTTGTTTCAGTTTCACGTTTGGTTGACAATGGTTTTATCCAATGTTTTACGGATTATGGAATTTCAATTTCTAAGAATGATATTCTTTATTTTAATGCTATTCCATGT